>APFE030697832.1:0-11321 GCA_000404065.3 Pinus taeda
GCTAAGGCACAGTTCTCCTCATCATGCATAGATGAAGAACTGTCTCTGGTGCACCGTCTAATCTCCTCTTGCACAAGATCTGACCAAAGTCTCTCCCATCCTGGCAATTTCTCCCTTCCAATCACAGAGTCCTGGTAGCTATGCCAACTCTTAGGAAGGCCAAGGAGAGGTAGACTCATCATATCCTGACAGTCACCCCCACACTTCCCAGCTCATCCCAACATTGGGTGAACTTCGTGAGATACTGGGGCATTTTGTCTCCATTCTCACACTTGGATGTTTCTGAGTTTATCCTTGAGCGCCATTCCACCAGCTCAAAAAAAAAAAACTCAACTGCTTCCGATCTAAAATTCGTGAGAACGAAGTATTTATTCTACAGAGATCAACTGTATGGGCATTCACCGGATATCTCACCTTCCAAAAGAAGGATGAATCCAGAGGCTACTGGCCCGATTACAGACTCTGCCTGAAGAAATAAAACGTAGTCACTTCCTGAATAATAGATCTGATGATCAATCCTCGCTTTGATATCCTGTAGAAATCTCTTCTACAAATCAACCACCTCTGATACCATGTAGAAATTTTGAATAATTTAACACATATTCAACAGAGATTATCCTGATCATGTACTATTGCGGAAAACATACACAATACATAAGCTCCTCTACGTTGATCATCAATATAGCAGCATCAATAACAATAAAACATCAAGAGCATTCACACATTAACACAGTATGTATCCCGGGGAAAGCATCTCGCTAAAAACCCCAACTATCTGTATAATTAATGATTGAGTCATGTAACATTACACAGCATAATACTTCTCACAAGTATCTCCAGCTCTGTTACACACAATACAGCTCAGATCTGAATCAATCACTGGCTCAAATCTCCTTCGCTACTTGCCTGCCTCCGCTGCTCAATGCCTGCTCAAGAACTGATGATAATTCCAAGGCAACCACGTATTTCCTTGGCTAAATCACGTGAGCACAAGCTACAACATGGGTAAACTCATTGGCATACTCAATCCCTTGACTGTGCACGATCTGGTGCACAACTATAGTCACAACTGATAGCAATCTGATTCTCTAACACCTGTCCCTGCTGAACTGAACATGCACTGACATGCAACTGAGTTAACTGATGTATTCATTAGTTGTATTATGAGTTAATAACTTGTGAATTAATTAATAACTAATTCACCCAACTCATCTCTAGTCTATTCGCCAGTTAGACTAAATACAACCAGTTTAACAAAGCTAAACTGAACACAACTCCATCAACTGCACCTCCAGTCCACTAAACTCAACTCACTTGAGTTCTAACTGAAGTCCTGCATGCAAATATTAGTCATCCCATAGGTAACCACGTATTTCCTTCTGGGATCTGCATGTACCACATCGTAGCTCATCCTGAAGTGCTCCAAGAGAATAAGACAAAGTTTATAGTCTAAATATTATTATGAGCTAATATATTTGACTGTTCTATATTTAACTGAGCAGTCACTCCGCTGTGATCTAATAGAAGTCCAAAAATTTTTTCCAACTTGATCAATCATCCATAAACAGCAACCTGCAATCCATAGACATGAGCCATATGTCTAAAAATAGACATAGTCTAAAAATAGACTTGCGCCAAAAATAGCCTGCGGGCCCACTTAGTGAAGGCGACTCCTTTCCACTAAGCTCCATCATCTTGTTGCATTCTCAACAAGCATTTCTTGTTGCACACTTTTCAACACTTTGCTACAAAATGGGCCTCTTACTAGTACACAGTGATGTCTTTTGGTTTGAAGAATGCTCCTGCAATCTTTTCCAGATTTGTAGTTGTAGCCTTCAAAGAATATATACACAATTTTTTGAAAGTTTACTTCAACGATTGGACAGTCTTTGGTATGTTGAAGAAGCATGTAGCGAGCTTGAGGTTGATGTTGGATACATGTAGGCAGTACCAGATATCATTGAAATTGAAAAAGTGTATCTTTTGTGCACCATTTGGTATATTGTTGGGAGATGTAGTCTGTAAGCAGGGATTAATGGTGGATCCTACGAAGATCGCAATTATTGTAAACTTGCCAACACTGAAAACAGTGAGACAACTATGCACGACACTAGGATACATTAGCTATTACAAAAAGTTTATAAAGGGGTATGCGTAGATAATTGCATTGATGGAGAAATTGCTAAAGAAATATGTGACTTTTTAGTGGAGCAAAGAGTGCCAAAAGAGCTTGGATGTACTAAAAGAGAAAATGGTAACTGCGCCTATTATGGTTTTTACGGACTGGAATAAGGAGTTCCATGTACATGTTGATGCATATTGCACATCGTTGGGTATGGTACTAGTGTAGCCAAGAATAGGAGAAATTGAACACCCCATAGCATTTGCAAACAGAAAATTGTCCAAGGCAAAGAAGAACTATAGCACAACAGAACGAGAGGGGTTAGCTATGGTATATGCATTACAGAAGTTTAGGCACTATTTGTTGGGAGCACATTTCAAGATCTTCACCGATCACTCCACACTGAAATATTTGGTGAATAAGCCTGTTTTAGGAAGAAAAATTTGTCGATGGTTGTTATTGTTCCAAGAGCATGACTTCCAGGTTACAATGAAGCTAGGAAGAGTAAATGTCGAGCCTGATCATCTATCAAGGATAGAGACAAGAGAAGAACCCACAAGTATTGAAGATAACTTGCCTGATGTGTAATTATTCACAATCAGAGTCACAAATGATCACTTCGCGGATATTATTCAGTTTTTGGCTACATAAATGGTGCTTGTGGGGTAAACTATGAAGCAAAAGGAGTTGGAAGTTAGAGCAGCTGATTTCTCGTTGGTTGTTGGACACTTGTACAAAATGGGGTTGGATGAAATACTACGTAGATACGTCCCTGAACATGAAAGACAAAGTATTCTAACAAAATCTCATGGAGGAGTCGCAGGTGGACATTATGCAGGAAAGGCCACTGGGTAGAAAATCTTGGAGTTGGGTTATGGTAGCCCACAATACATAAGGATGCAAAAGAATTATGCCAAGAATGTGATGTATGTCAAAGAATAGGGAAGCCATCTAGGAGAGATGAGGTGCCACTAGTACCACAGGTAACTTTGCAGGCTTTTGAAAAATGGGCTATTAACTTTGTTGGACCTATCAGTCCACCAAGGAAAAGGACTGGTGCGAGGTATATAATCACTGCAACTAATTATTTGAAAACATGGGCCGAAGCACAGCTAGTGAAGGATTGCAACGTAGAAACTGATGTGAAGTTTATCTTTGAATATATATTGTCCAGATTTGGTTGCCCAGGGATTCTGATGAGTAACCAAGGGACACACTTCTTGAATAAGACCACTGAAGTATTAACTGAGGAATTTCAAGTTTACCACCAGAAGAGAACTCCTTATCATCCTCAGGAAAATGGAATAGTGGAAGCTTTCAATAAGATTCTGGAGAATGCATTGACCAAGGTATGCAATGTGAACAGAGATGACACGGATCTGAGGATTCCAGTGGTGTTGTGGGCATACATGACAACATGCAAGAAATTAACAGGGCAGATACCTTTTAGGTTGTTATATCAACAAGAGGCAATTGTGCCTATGGAGTACATTGTGCCAAGTTTGAGCATTGAAACATTCACAGATATGGCAAAACCTGACATTATAAAGGAAGGGATGTCACAGTTACTAGCTCTAGAAGAAGATAGGTTCATAGAAGGATTCCATCAGCAAGTCCAGAAATCAAGGGAGAAAGCTTAGCATGACAGGCACATCAAGAAGAAGACATTCCAGGAAGGAGATGTTGTACTATTATATGACACCAAATTTGTGAAGTTCCTAGGAAAATTTTAGACTCATTGGCTAGGACATATATCATTAAGCACATCTCTGAGGGTGGTGTAATTCAGTTAACGAATTTAAATGGTCAGCTGACTTCGGGATGAGTGAATGGTAGCCGATTGAAAGTATACAACGACGATTTTTTCCGTAGAAATTCACACTAAAAAATGAAGGGAAGAAAGTCTTAGTACCACCTGTAGTTGAAAGTGGGCATGGGACTATAAACTACTCTGCAGAAAGGGACTTCTTCGAAGGGAGATTATTGCGTGATACTCAATAATATGATGAATTCCGAAGGAATTGCGATGAAGAAAGGATGACTGCGCCACAAGGGAACGTTCATAGAAGTTGGCCGGATATAGGACCGTTTGAAGGAAAAATCTACCGTTAAAAGGAAGTTTTTGTTAAAGGGCACGGGAGAAACACATTTATGAGGCACAACTGGCTAAATCTAGCACCATACCTACATTAAATGAGCAATATCTTAGCCAATCATGTGGCTGGAAATTCAAATTCGTTATAAAAACCATATCCCGTGCCACATTTTACACTTTACTATCCGGAGAATTCAGTTTGAGAATTCGCAACTAAGTGTGAGAGAAGTAAGTCGTTGTATGTCTAACTTGCTATGGTATTTGTAGAGAAAGGATTAGAAAGTATTATGGCAGCATAGGCCAGTAAAACCGCAATGATGAATGTAACCATGTCCCCAAGGCACGCGAAGTCACCAAGAAAGCAGGTACCCACAGAAGCATAGCCACAGAAGAAATAGGAATATAGGCCAACTGAGGTCTCTGGGGCAGAATTAAGAACATCCTCGAGGAAGAAGATACAGAAAGAGATGCGAACGAAGAATAAGGAAGACAAAGGGGAAGAAACCTATGCAGAAGGGAAATAAGCCAATGCAGCAAAAGGTACTTCAACATATCCATGAAGTTGAAGAGGAGGCTGAATTACACCATATGGAGGTAGAGGGCGCAAAAATTCCCTCTATGCTCCCACCTTACATGCCACCAAGAAAATCGAGTGCCAAGTCGGTCAAGGACCCAAAAGATGCGAATTTTGGCACATTCACTCCATTACTACCAAAGGAAGTGTCGTTTGGCATCGAAGTATTGGGGATGATCCTATAACTAAAGATGGAGGACTTGGATTTCAATGATCAGAGAAAATACCCACAGTTTGAGCCAAGCAAATACCTGCAGTAGGTATATTGCCTAGAAAGCGGAGTTACAAGGTTAGAACCACACCATTGGGCTGCAAGATTACAAAGAGAAGGCCTGTTAAATATGCTAAATCTGCCACACTTTGGTAGAAGCACATCCAATACAGCCTGTGTATGACAACTTCTCTCATTAGTACATGAGGGATGCCTCTAGTTGGGGATGAGAAACCCAATCGACGAAATGTTGATCAGAAGGATTATAGAACTACATAACCAAGGAAAAGACCACGCAGAAGACTTTGTGGGCAAGAATAAAGACAAGGCGATGGCATAGATGATGAAGGATAAATTTGGAATTGTGAATAAATCACTGGGGTATGACATTAACTCCATCGAGGACCAAGGGGTGTTCTTCCCCACACATATATTATCCGGGAAGATCATGTGAATGTGTAGAGCAAATGAGGTATTCGCAACTATGGTTTCTTTGGTTGCGCAATGCAGTGTCGGGGTCTAGTTTAATTGGGTTGCCTATTTTTGTAAGGTGTTTTTGGTAGACTAAAAAGAAGTGCAAGAGGAAGGGAATAAGTTTCATTGTTGGGCTTGGGATCCCCCCAAGGCAAGTTTTGGGGCTTAAAGCCCAAGTTTTGACTAAGTCCATTGTAAAGACTCAACGATTTGTGGGTGCGGAGCACGAAGTTGTAATAGAGTCATAGGGTTGTCTACCCTTACTTTTGTAAATGTGGTGTCAATTTGAGAGATCTACCCATGGTCCAAAAACCATGGGATTGTATAAATAGAGCGAGGCTCTAGGTGTAAAGAGACATCATCTAAGAAATCAATCCATGAAGTATTGAGTCAAAGTGTAGAATTGTGGCTTTGGGTCGTAGGGTAGGAGAAGGCTCTGCAGCTGAAAGTGCAGAGGACTAGTAGTCCACATCTGAGTGCGCAGGGCAGGTTGAATCTGTAACCGTTGAAGGCATTAATAAAGAGAATTTTTGCCATATTTTTGTGTATCTTTTTCCTGCTTTATGCATTGAATTATATTGGGTATGAATAGTAAGTTTAGTGCTTATTTACTGCACAAACTTATATGAATGTGCTGAAAAAAGTAAATCTAATAGAAGGTATTTGTGTATGCGAAGATAACTAATTGTTATAAGAAGATAAGTAGAATCCACGGGGTGACTTGGGGGAATAGTACAGATTTCTGCTCCAGCAGTGCAAAAGCCCCACAGCCCCTGGTTAAGGTTGTGCAAAGGCGAATATAATAGGGCGCGAAGGCCCCACAGTTCAAGGAAGTGCACGAAGTAACCTGCGCTCAGGTATTCACAGTTGGACTAAATCAACCCCTCAGACATCTCAAGGGTGTGAAAACCTGGTTCCAACATCCGCCCATACTGCTTCGAGTGAGACCTCAGTTCACGCTCTGCGGACTGTTGCCGAAAGGGCCAGTAGTATTGGGATTTGTTCGGCTAATTAAACTCTAAACCTAGGTCAGGCCCCAACAAGCCAACAAATGGTTCCATTGCCGAGACCAGAATCTGCATAGAGATGTCTGGTGTCATATCATTGGAATCCAACTAAGAAAGAAATTGAAGGTTGGTTGGACATGAGAATTCATGAGTTTGCGGCGTAGGAGAACAGGAATCCGCGACTATCAAAAGAAGAGTGATTAGACTGCTACCTGTACAAAAAGATCCATGAAATTTTCTTCGCATCTTTCCCTACTAAGATGTACGAGTGAATCACGAAGTTAGCAGATAGCCAAGGAAGGTGAAAGCTCGACAGTCCTTTTGTGTGGACCCCAGAGTTGGTGCATAGATTGGAAGCATCAGAGGGTAAGATCGCATGCGTTGTTGATCACTGGCTTGATCAAATTATAGGAGGATTCATTATTGAGTTTGCGGTAAATACTTCAGTCAGCTATAGCGAGGCAGAGCGACGCTTCCTCAAAGGACCACGAGGTAAGTAAGTTAATTCTCTAAACACTTGTATTAAAATGCTACTATGTGAAAAGTGGATTATGCGAATACATTGATATTTGGGGATACGCAAAGTGGTAGAATTTACTGAAAGGAAGGTTTTGCAGAACTAGAAACTAGCCCCTTGATTTCACCTCCACGAGGGGACGAGGAAGAGCTCGCGAAGGTCTCACCAAGAACTGCGATCAATTTGATAAGGCAAAGTATTCCGCGCATACCACCTACACCCACACCACCACCAGCTTCACTACCTTCACCCCCATCTTCGCCCATACCACCTCCGCCACCACCGCAAGTCAATATGGAAAGCGCAATAAAGTTGTCGGTGTTCAAGGGAGTAGGAAATGAAGATCCAGACTAGTTTTGGTTCGTGATAAAAGTTGTATTGGAAGCACAAGGAGTTATAGATGACAATATAAAGAAAGCGACGTTGGCCAGCGCTCTGCAGGATCATGCACTAACCTCGTATATTAAGCATTCTAATGACAATCTGGATGCGGGGATCGCAAACATCCAAATTACGTTGAACAGATAATTTAGCAGGCCAAAGTCAGAGGCGCAGTCGATCATTAGGTTCAGGGAGATCACGATGCTACCAAGAAAGACCCCCTGGGAATTAGATCAGAGACTGAAGTGCACAATTCGCGAAGCTAATATGACTTTGACAGATGGACAGCACCGCGAATGATTTGTAGCATCATTAACGCTGCATTTAAGGAATGCACTGTCACAACAAAGGTTAAAAACTTAGGCAAAGGCCTTGGAAATCCTGGGAGTTCAGAAAATCGACACACAATTGAAAAACTTATGGCTTGAGATGCAGAGTCTGAAACAGGACAGGACAGCTCACCCGGAAGTGCGCGAAGAGGTATGGTGTGTTAAATGTAAGGGTCAGGATCATGACAAGGACCACTGCCCAGTGTTCGCAAATTACCTCGCGGGAGGAGGAATGATTTCATTAAGACCAGAGGCACAAACAGGACCTAGTGCGGCACTTGCTTTGTGTTGCGCAATTTGTCAAATAGGAGGAAAGCATGCCACAGACAACTTCCATTTGTTGCAGAAATACACATAGAATTCGCAAGCGTTGTTCTGTAATTTCTGTAGATCAGTGGGACATGATGAGCACACCTGTAGAAGCTATGATTTAATGATGGATAGGACTCCCACCTACAGAGTTCAAGCCGAAACGCGACCCCTTGACCAGAATGCAAGAGTGGCGTGTACTGGATTTCAAGGATGCGGATAAGGCCAAGGTGGAGGAGGACCTGGAAGAGGTTGTCGACAGTTGATATGTTACAATTGCGGGGAGCCAGGACATTATGTCCATGATTGTATGAATCCAACGCATCCATCATGTTTGTATTGCACCTTGTTTGATCATGAGACGGAGGATTGTCCCACACTGATAGCGAGGCCACGCGACAAGGGAGTGCTCCAACCTTCCCCGACTCAAAACTTGCAAATGATGAGGTCTGAGCCGCACGAGGAAGATCCTAACGTGAACATCATGCTCCGAAGTGGAATTACGACAGGGGATGATAAAGGAAAGCAGTCGGAAGATAGTACTTGGGTTCGCAAGGCTACAACCAAAGAACCAGAGTTTGATTTGGAGCGCACTAAAGAAACCTTCATGGAAGCTAGGAAGAGCTTCACTGATGCTTCCACTTCAAGAAGCAAAGATAGAACGGAGCCAAAAATGGACCCATCAATGCTCACGATGTTCGTAGAAACATGCATGAAGCTACTACGCGACAGTAAGGTTGTAAAGGGATTGCAGGAACTTATAAATAGATGCGCTAGGATTGTGCCAGGAGAACCACGCGTAGTCCGGAAGATTGGAAAGCATGCATCAAGGAAGGGGAGAGAAATGAGATTGACCGCGAAGATTGGAGAATATGAGATGGACCAAGTGATTCTGGATTTAGGTTCGGACGTGAATGTTCTGTTGAAGCAGACATGGGAGCGCATGGGAAGGCCTATGCTACAATGGTCTCCTATCCAGTTGCAAATGGCGAACCAACAAAAGATCATACCTATGGGGAGATTGCAGGGGATCACCATGGATATTGAAGGAGAAAGCACACTAGTAGACTTTGAAGTGATAGAGATTGTTTATGACAGCAATCCCTACCTAGCGCTATTAGGAATAGATTGGGCCACTGACATGAATGGGGTAATAAATCTGAAGAAGAGCAAGATGATTTTTGAGAAAAATTCTCTGCGCGTAGTCGTACCTTTAGACCCTGCAGAAGGATCGCGCTACACGGAGCCAGTGTGCGACTATGAAAGTGATGATGACTTAGACTGCATCTACAAGATAACCATGCGAGAACAAGATTGGGTAAATCCTACCGCGAATGGACGAATCTCATGGGAGCGTGAAAGCTCATGTACATCGGATTCGGATGAAGAGATAGAGTGATGGCAGAACCAGTTACACAAGGTAACCATGCTAAACTGCAACATGATGACAAGATCTTTGCACTGCATTCAAAGGAAGTAAGAAATGTGCCTACTTATGATGGGTTAAGTGAGGCAGATGCTTTCCTGAACAGATTTCAAAAAGAGGTGTCGGAACAGCAACGTTTTGAGGCTTTGAAATGGGTACTGCGCGCTACGCCTGTGAGGTGGTGGGGCACGCACCAAGGAAGCTTTGGGGACTGGCGAGAATGCAGGAGAATGATGCACATACATTTTGGGAAGCCTCAGATGTGACTAGCAGACAAGAATGATGGATGGGGTGATCTGTGTACGCATCTGTCCAAGTGGGTATAGGCGTATGGTAAACAACCTGCGTGGATGCACATGGCCTTCGCATTTGGGAACACGGTCAAGAAGCAAGTGATGGCGAGTCAATTGCGTGAACGTTCCCTCCAGTTGGGATGATGAAGTGTGGAAAGAATGAGTTTGTAGAAGGTTACCCATGCAGAAGCCTTTAACGAAGTGTGCAAAGCACTCAACAGGGTATATGATGCGCAGCGGAGTGATTGGGACCTATGCATACCAACAGTTCTATGGGCTTATAGGACAACGTGCAAGAGACTTGTTGGCATTATGATTCTGGTTTGGTACTATGGCACAGGTGTTGTACTTGATGGCAACTCACTCTAGTGGCAGATCTCAGTTCAGGCACTCTCAAAGAAGAAAAATACATACACGCAGGTTCATCTAGACGAAGACGCGTAAACACGCGGGTCATACGTTACAAAAGCGTGTATATTTTGGGGATCTTACTCTTGGTCCATGGGAGTTAGTCCTTGGGATTTGAACCTATGGTTTTGGACCATGGCGTCTCGTCAGATGTGTTTATCCCTAGTTTTGGGTTCATGGTATTGAAATGTTATGGTTTTGGACCATGGTATTATGGAAGGCCTAAGACTATAAAAGAGGAAGGAGATCTTGTGGCAAAGGATCATCTAAATTATCATTGAATATCTGAAAAAGTGGTAGATCTGAATGCTGCTAATTGGGTTATGGTGCAGATCTGGATTTGAATAAAGGAGGAACCTTAGCTCAAAGAAGAAGGATAAGTTCTATTGATGGGTCTTAATCTTTAAGCTTGAATGATAGTTTCTTTATATGATTTTGGTCTGTTATATGTTGCGCTTGCTTGATCTATAACACTGATAATCTGGGTTAATTAGTGTTTTTGAATATCTGAAAGAGCGAATTATCCTTTAGAGATATTTACGCAGGTTCAGTGAAGCGAAGGCGCGTATACACGCCGGTTCAGTGAATGGAAATAGCATATACACAGGTTGTTCCAAACAAAGAAGCGTATGCACGCATGTTGCAGCAAGGATAATTTTAGGGGCGAATGTTCGCCCTTTGGCGAAATTAAGGGGTTTTAAATTTTTAGTGGGCGAATATTTTGTATCATAGTACATTTTTACAAATCACCTCAAATAGCCCACCTTATTTTAAGGGAGAGGGTAAAAAAGGTAAATTTAGCCCTTGAAATTAGGAGTTACAACATTCCATTCGCCCATTTTCAAGAATAGGTTTTGTTTAAGTGAATCCATTCGCCCATTTTCAAGAATAGGTTTTATTTAAGTCCTATGGGCCAAAGGCCCAAATACCATATTTATAAAAGAGGTATGGTAAATTAATAAAAATATAAATAAATGAGAGGTATGGTAAATAAATAAAGCATTTTTTATATTTACTCCATAAGTCACGTTATATACATGCAAGGGTGTAAACAAATAAAAATATAAGCAAAGTGGAGGTATGGTAAATAAATAAAACGTCTTTTTATACTTACTCAAAAAGGTATGGTAAATAAATAAAAATATAAATAAACTAGACGCATGGTAAATAAATAA
>APFE030697832.1:11724-30496 GCA_000404065.3 Pinus taeda
GGTAATTTTGATTTCAAAAAATATTTTAAAGAAATGCAATGATTTTCATTTTTTTTGGTAATTCAATAAACACAATATTCTAATGGAATTCTGCATTTGTGGTTTACCTATACAGATTCCATGGAGAAGTATTAGTGGTGTGACATAAATTGTCCTCAAGCAGAGGCTTTAGTTTACTCTTTTCTGGAAGCAAATACTTTCTTCCAACATTTTTGAGTTCCATGAAAAATTTGAAAGTCCTAATAGTATTCAATTATGGGTTCAAGAGAGACATAGTATTCAATTATGGGTTAAAGAGATCCACACTGAATGATCTATCAACCTTATCTTCACTTAGTTTAAGACTATTCACTTGGAGAGCCTGCATGTGCCCCCACTTCAAGAGCATAGTAAAGTCATGTAGGACTTAGAGAAGCTACCTTTAAGCTTTTAGTGTTGATTGGAAAAATGTCTGGGTTCAATAACACCCAGCCGAGCATTAAGCTTCCAATAATGCTAGATTTTAACCTGGAGCACTTTTGTGATTTGGAGGAGATGCCCCCTCGTATTTGTGACACATCTTCAGTTGTGAATTGGACTGTTACTAACTGTCATTTCCTTTGAATGTTACCTGACGACTTGGGGAGCCTCAACTCTTTAATAATGTTAAGGAAGGAAATAAAGTACATTACGCTAAGTTCTCTTATGCTTTTCAAGTTTTTCTTGGATATCTACAACGTTTTGGGTAGGAAAGTACATTATATTAATGAAATTTTGTCTTGATAGAAAGGCCCAATTTCAAATTCTAATGCTTTAAAAAAACATTATATAACTGTAATGTTTCTAAAAGGAAAGCATATTTTTTCAATTTAAGTATCATGATTCCATATTCCAACTTATTTTCCAGTAACCCATTAGGCTTTGTAGCTTTGATAAATCCATGTCTTTTGATAAGATCCTCTTCCAAATTAAAATGTAGTTTCCTTTTGGAAATAACCACATACAGTGTCTTGATTTTGTTATTGAGAAAATAGAGGTTGTGAAACAAGCCTATGCCATACAAGGACTTGATTCATTGATTATGTATCAATTATGGCTCTAGATGTAATAATGTCTTGATTTTATTGCTTGAAAATAGAGGTTATGCTTTATTATTTCACAGAATTTCTTACAATCTTTCCATAAGTATTGATTTGTAATCTCAGTCACTGAGGGATGACTGTAATGACAAAGGTAATATTCCATGGTTTGAAGTTCCCCTATTACTAAATATTTAAATATATCACCACAATTTAACTGTTAGTTAAAGGAATTGTATTTGATTTGTAAACAATTCATTGCTTGATTTATAGATTTTGATTTTTTCCCTTTTTTATTTTTTTCTCAGATTTGGTATGAGATATCTTCAAAGATTTGGGTTCCCTAGTTTCCCCACCATAGTACAAGGTTTAGATGCTATCATTAAATATTCTTGGAACATTACAACTTTTCCAGTAAGTGTGCTTTGAAACATTGTTGTTGCTTTTCCATGGTGTTAATGCAAATAAACACTACAACTAGTGCCATTATTTAGATCAAGTGCCAAAATCTATGTGGTCTTGTAATGATGGAGTGATTGTTTTATAGCTACTAAGGTCATATGCATTTTTATCTCTTATGTTCTCCTAAGATATTCAAATTCAGAATAAGAATTCAGGTCTCGTTTCCACTGTAGATTGTAGTCAGTTTCTTGAACATAATATATAGTAGATTATCTTTTACTAATCAACTATTGATGTGATCCCTTGCAGGAAAGAAAATTCATAGTGATTTTGATTTCACATTGATTTGTCAAAACATCCACACAAGAAAGGAGATTCAAAGTGACACTATGATGGCCATTATGTCGAGCCAGGTGGTCGCACTCCCTTGATCGTGAGCACGTTTTTGATCAAGATGGAAGACTTCATAGTCTAGATTGATTGTTTAGCAGTGATAGTTAGTGGGCTCATTCACAAAAGCTTCTATTTCACTAATCCTTTTTATAGAGTTGCCAGATTCAATTTCCAAAGGTTTTAATTACACTATAGAGTTGAGTTTTGAGAGAGTTGTGATTCACAGTGTTAATTATAGCAGATATGACACTTGAATGAAGACAAGCATAGTAGAGGTATCAGACTCTATTATAAGCTTACCTACATATTATAAGGGACTTGGTTGGCTTTTTTATAATTTTATAAACAAGTTCGATGTCGTGGAAATGTGAAAAAAAATAGTGATATTTCCACCATGTGGCTATTGTCATATATGGTTTTATACTTTTTCAAAAAATTCTCTAAGAGTTCACAATGCTAAGATTCACTAGGACTTTACAAAGTTTTATTATTTAGTGAAAGACTTGCCAAGATATTACAAGATTTTATAATTGAGTAAAATATTTGCCATGCCTGGTGAGAGATTCGCCAAAAAATTATATATACATATTATATTATTGATAAAATCGCCTTCCATTTTTCCTATATACCATGGAGATTCGCCCATTTATTATATTTATAAATTTAGGGGGGGTTCTTAAAATTTTCCGTGTCAGAAAGTAATCTATGAAATAACCTAAGAACACAAGTACAATAAGAGGAACCTCTTCTTCTAGGGTTGGGCCCTAACCCAAGAGCTTTAGCCCTATGAGTCAACTGAGTGTTGGATAAAGGAAATTCTCATTCTCATTCTCATATCAAAAAATTACATAACAATGTTTTGCTAAAATCCTTTAACTCGAAAATGCTACTGCTCTTACATAAAAATATATGAATCCTAATGAGGCTCTAGGCCTCCTCATTTATAAAATTGAATTCTCCAACAACTTCCTTAAATCTAGGGAGGTTTGGCTCCCAAACTCCAGATGAACTGGTTCTTAACTATCACTAGCTCGGTTGCCAATGGTCTCCATGACTCGGCTGCTTGCAACTCCGATATAGTGTGATTTTATTGAGGGATATTAGAATGAGTGAGGATCTAATGAGAAATATCTATCTCCTATGATCTCTCCTTCTTGCCTCATTCAGATTGCAGCACCTTAATTAGCCAAAATTGCCATGATTTACTCCCAAAAACGTGCAATCAATACACGTTAGACCATTAGACATAGCATCTTACTTTTACTCATCTGATTAAGAAAAATACAATTAAAACATGTAAGGAATTATGAGAAGAGTTGATATTAGTAAGCTTGGAGGTGTATTAAGGTCCATATAGTTACCCAATGATGAGGCTCATCACTTATTAAGGATGACATGTAAGGAAAAAGTTAAATGTTGCAAATTAATTATTGATAATGGAAGTACTAGTAATTTGGTTTCTTCAGAGATGGTGGAGAAGTTGCAGCTCAATAAAATTCCACATTATGCACCATAAAAAGTTCCATGGAATCAAAAAGGACAAAAAATGTTGGTGAATGAACAACGTGTGGTGGAGTTCCAAATTGGCCAATTCAAAGAATGAGTTCTTGCTGATATTGTACAGATGGATACTTGCCATGTCTTGCTTGGAAGACTGTGGCAATATGAAAAAAAGGTGAACTATGATGGTAGGATGAACACCTAAAATTTTAATAAGGATGGACAAAATCATGTCTTACTAACTATAAAAGCTGAAGGTACCAGAGAGGCAACAAATCTAAATATATTGTTAATGAGGGATAAAAATTGGTTACCAACAGTGCAAAAATTAGAAAGAAGGAGCAATCAATGGAAGTACATGCGATCAATCTACCTTTAACAAATCATAATTCCTTTAGTTTCAAAGATGAAATGTTTCGTGAACAATAAAATGTAAAATCAATAGTGATTTCCATAGGAGAAATAGTCATGACATAGGAGATTTAACTTAATAAACAACAATTCGTAATACTGAAGAGCTATAATCAATATATTACAAATGAAGGGAGCCTTGAATATAAAGGAAATGTGGAACAAAAAGAACCCACATGCACGCTTTCAATTAATCCTTCCAGTTTTATGGATTTTAATTGCTTGGATAATTGAAGGGAGAATCTACCCAATCTAGGAGAAACAATTGTGAGAAAATCATGTTCCATGTCGAAGGTGGAAAATCAATTGCAGTCAATGAACTTTTGTACGAGGGAATGGATGAGAGGATTGCTTAAATGGGAAAACCACCCAAAGAAGAAACCTTGGGTATCTACTTCATTATTACAGAAAAGTAGTAGAAGGGAGCCTCGTGAACAAGACTTCATAAACAATTTGAATTTTGGGTGTATGATGCAGGAGCATCGTAAATTTTTTATTCCATATAATTTTTATGACATGTAATTTCTAGAAGCCTAGCTTAGTTGAGTGAGTAATGAGGTGTTTTTTTTTAATAAATGGCTTATTAGCCAATCATTCAAAGATTGAAAGTGAAGTATTAGTTAAGATTGTTTTCTACTTTTAGATATTATTATTATGGATCTAAACAGAATTTTGTTGTAAGTTTAATTGTGGCCACAAATAATATAAATCACGACCTGTGATGGAAGGCTAGGTGTCTTTGGAATAATAATTTTTTTTCTAGTTTCGATGATGGTATTCCTCTATATCTATTATGAAATTCTATATGAGCAGTGGCATATTGTTTTTAAAACTCTTCTATGTAGGGGAGTTAATGAATAATGTGTTGAGGATTTATGCACAAGTTTCACTACTAAATGCGATTAGGGGGAATTGAGCCTGGGGAGGATATAGATCTTTGATCTACGAGAAGTGCTTATATGAAACAAACACAACCTCAACCCAATTTCTCAGAACCTCTACCATCGAAACTACAAAGGTTTTTTATTAGTGCCATTGGTTTAGAAGGTGCTAGAGGAAGGCATCCACAAATGTCATCGTAGGCCATTACAATGTTGACCCTTCTTCTCTGTGAATTGTGTGATTGTTAGTCGACTTCTAGGTGTAGGGTTTGTAGTCACATATCTCTTAGATATTATAGTGTGTTATCACAACAATAATTTTCTTAGTATTTGATAAATAGATGCATTTGTGATTGCAGGGCGTTGATAAGTTATACCATGCCTACAGTTGACCCTGGAGGTTTATATATCATGATAGTGGTTATATATATATATATATATATATATATATATATATATATATATATATATATATATATATATATATATATATATAGATATATATGTATGTATGTATGTATGTATGTATGTATGTATTTATGTATTCTTACCTTGCTTCCAATATTTGATCGAGGTTGACAATTTATATTATTTCCGCCAAAATAAGATTTGATTTGGCCATTGACATCTATATTTTCCAATGTATTAGTGCTAGTAGGTTAATGTTGTATGAATTGAGTAGATTTGGATTAAGGAGCTTACTCCAAATTTATTACCTTGTGCAAAATGTCACTATCTCATTTATTCGTTGCCAGCTTATTGTATGACTGAAAATGGATTTTCCCAGACTGAAATTATAAATGGTAAAACATTTTCTACATGTTTGGTAATATTTCTATTAACTTTGTGCATTTTACAGTTGGACCTTGCTTTGTAAGTATGGCTTGTATTAATTTTGTATTCTTCTTATTAGCATGTGTGGTTATTTATTTAGTTGTGATGAAAAGGTTGGAACTATTCATAATATCATGAGTATATCCCTTTATATAAAATAATGTGAGGCTTCACAACTTTTTAAGTGATCCTATGAAGAGGAATTATATGATTTGACAATGGAAAACATTGGATGAAATTTCTACTAATGTGTATTAGGTCTCTAAATCCCCCAAGGCTTTGAGGGTGATGGTTGAGACTATGAAAGTATTTATATATTCATTATTATATGAAATAGGTTCATGTTTCCTCCATTATTTCTAAAAAAAAAATTCATATCAATACAGATACTAAAAGATTTATGTTCAGACAGAAAATATCTAATTTCTTCCCTATTGTAAAAATTACATAAATAAGGATACCGAAAGGTTTAAGTTTAGATATAAATTATCTAATTTCTTCCCTATTGCAGACATGCATATGCAAGTTCAAGTCTATTTACTAATTAAGGCATGATCCTGCACCTTTTTTTTTGGTAATGTGAGTTTAGGTGATTTCATATTTAAGTGTTTTCACTGCCTAAGATATGCACATTCCATTTCTTGCTAGTTTCTACTGACTTGATTCAACATATGATGCCATGTGTAATCCATTATTGCAACAGGATTTTCTTTCGAATTAGACTGCAGATTATATATGTGCCCTCTACTTTGACAAGAATTATTGGGTTTGAAAGAATGGTTGTTTAGCCTTCCTTGGATAACAAAATTTTTAATAAACTTAAAGCTTATAGTCTTCATGCAAGTGGCAACGCAAGCTTTGTTTTCAACTCAAAACATAATTTATTTGAAGGAAGAAAATTATATTTTTTCACATGGCGTCAATCACACAACAACTAGAAAATGAACACTAAAATAATTAACATTTCTCATTCCTTTGATCAAAGCTTACAAGGTGACCTCTATAATATTCTTTAAAGGAAACGTTTAGTGGCTAATATTCGCAGGTGGGCTAATTTTCCATACTTTTTCCAAAAAAAATATTCGGCAATTTCCATATTTTTTCTAAAATGATTTTTATAGTACGCCATTATTTTACCTTAAAAGTCACCAAAATATTATATCAGTTAATATAAAAGCATTGGAAATATAAATATTTTTACAAAAATATCACAAAAAAATTACAATCTACATATTAAGGAGTAGTAAGATTCACCAAGGTTTCTAAACTTCAAGATAAACTTTCATGCTTAAAATTTTGCCTTCTTGCTTTCAACTTGAATTTGTGTGGCCATTAAATCTCATAGATGTAAAGTGAATGGCTTGTGTAAAGGAAATAGCTACAACACTATCACCTAGTGTTTCTACATGTTTTGAACAACAAATTGCTCTTCCCTCTTTCTTAACACTGAACTCAATTATCCTTAAGCAATCACAAGGACTATATAGCTACATCTAAGCATACACATGCTATACATAAGGAAAGGATAGTTGCAACAATGTTACAACCTGTACAACCTATTGCACTTATTGGTCACTTCAACAATATGCCCTTTTTCTTCTCCTTAAATGCAGTTTTCCCTTCCTCTACCAACCCTATTTCTCTTCTCATATGTGGTAAAATTATCCTATATTGTGCTCTTCAAGATTTAAGAGAAAATTGTTAGGTTGTGTTATATTATTTCCATGACTAGCCCCAATAATCAAGTCGTTGGCTTAGAGGGGGAGAGGAGCCATTGCTTCATTGCACAGATGTGTAGTGGGGCTAACAAAGGGGGTTTGAGGGGGGTGGGTACTTGCCCTCTATGAGGTGTGGGGAAGCGCCCCAGGGAATTTCTTTTTTTGGACCCATGGTTTTTTCCATGGTTTTGTGCATTGTTTTCACACATGGTTTTGGACGCGACGGTTTTCATTCCATGGTATTGGATGCTTCAACATGTATATATTTGTATTGTAAAATTGAAAGGAACATAATGAGAAATCAATCTCGTAGTCCAGGTTTAGGATCTAGGGGAAAATCTTTGTGTATATTTGTTTTATGTGTTATGCTCTAGCTATTGTTTGTTTTATATTTTTAGAATTCATATGCAGTTAATTTCTGTACAGGGTTAAAACCTACATTTTGTATGAGAACTGTTTTGGCTTCAAGGGGATGTGTTTGTTGCTCGGGGGTTTCGCTCACGCCTATGGTAGAAACTGTTTAGTGGGAGATCTGCGGGATCTATTTTGGTGGTGAAAGAGGATGGCGAGCAGTGGAAAGATAGATATCGATAAATTTAATGGTCAGATTTTTGAGTTGTGGAAACTCAAGATAGAGGATCTGTTGGCAAATAAAGATCAGTGGATAATGGTAGATCTAGGTACTAAAAACCTGGAGGTGTCTGATGAACAATGGAAGAAGTTGGATTAGAAGGCAAAGAGAATAATACGATTGTGTGTTTTAGATTCAGTATTGTTGAATGTATTAAGGGAAGCTATAGTGAAGACTTTCTGGGACAAGTTAAGGACTTTGCACTAATCTAAGTCTCCGGTGAATAAACTATTCCTAAGGAAAAATCTATATAACCTAAGGATGAAAGATAGAGACTTGGTGACTAGGCATATAAACAAATTTAATATTGTGGTAAGTTAGTCATTATCTATTGATATTAAAATTTCAGACGAGGATACGTGCATCCGTTTCTTGTGTTCTCTACCAGATTCGTGGGATAGACTAATTATTGCAATAGGTAGCAATGCAACCACCTTATAGTTTGATGAAATAGTCTCATCCTTACTGACAGAGGAGATAAGACATAAATATGTGTAGAGTGAGAATGGCGATGCCTTGTCTATATGAGGATGGTCCCAGAATAGAAACAAAAATAAGTCACTGAGTGGGATATCTAAATCTCTAGGAAAACCTTTAAAGGTGTGCTGGAAATGCAGAAAGGAAGGGCACTACAAAAGGGACTGTAAATCTAAAGCTCCAAACAAAGGAAAGGGATCTGATGATGCTCCTTTTGTAGAGGTGAGAACCACCTCAGATGAAGGTGGGGATGTGTACTTGGCTTATTCTTTAAGTACACATGTAGATCATGGGGCATGGTTGATTGACTCAGGTGCATCATTTCACCTCACTCCCCATAGAGAGTGGTTCTGCGAGTATGAGAAATATGATGGTGGTGGTCTTTTCTTAGGGGATGATAGGAAGGCTAGAATCGTTGGTCGTGGAAAAGTAAAGTTGAAGTCGCAAGGTTGAAGGATTAGAAAACTTCTAGGTGTTCTACATATTCCTACATTAGCTAGAAATCTAATTTCTATAAGCAAGTTGGATGATGCAGGTGAAAAACCATTGTTCAATAAATATACCTGCAAGATGGTTCGGGGAACACTAGTATTGATACAAGGAGTTTATATTGGAACTATGTACAAGCTACAAGGTAGCACAATTGTTCATGGGTGCAACAGTGTTGTGGTTCCTCAAAGTGGAGCAGAAAATCTAGTGGTCTCTCGAGAAAACACCATGCTATGGCATCAAAGTCTTGGACATATTGGAGAGAAGGGCCCTCAAATACTTCATGGTAAAGGTATGGTAGAAGGTATGAATATAGCTCTCTAGATTTTGATTTCTCTGAAAATTTTGTATATGGGAAGCAAAATCAGTTGAGTTTCCCCTCTGGTGGTAAGAGAGCAAAACATATATTAGAGCTTGTGCACAGTGATGTGTTTGGGCCCATGAAGGTTCCATCACTGGGCAAGTCTTTGTAATATGTATCATTTATACATGACTTCTCAAGGAATACATGGATATATTTACTCAAAAAGAAATCTAATGTCTTTGACAAGTTTAAGGAATTTAAGGCTCTGGTGGAAAACCAGACAAGAGAAAAAGATAAAGGCATTGTGGATAGATAATGATGGTGAATTTTGCAAGAAGTAATTTGAAGAGTTCTGCAAGAAGTGGGGTATAGCACGACAGAAGACTACTCCATACACACCTTAGCAAAATGGAGTTGCTGAAGGAATCAACAAGACATTGATGGGAAGGGAAAGAAGTATGCTCAGTGGTGCTGGGTTAGGACAAGAAGCCTGGGCAGAGGCAGTGGAGACTACGTGTTACCTAGTCAACAGATCACCTACTTCAACATTGGAGGATAAGACTCTACAAGAGGTATGACCTAGTAAGAAACCCTCTATTTCACATCTAAGGGTATTTCGATGTGATGCATATGTAAATTTTCTAAAGGAGAAGAGAACAAAGTTGGATAGTAAATCTCAAGTGTGCATATTTATTGGGTATAAGGATGGTTTAAAGGGTTATAAGATTTGGAACCCAGTAACAAGGAAGGTTGTGTACAACTTAGGTGTGGTGTTCAGAGAGGTGAAATATGTTATTAAACATGAAGTCCAACCAAAGGAACTTGAGAAGATAGAGTTTGAGATTAAGGAGGAAGAATTAGACTCTACATTAGAAGAGCAATTTGAAGATCAAGAGCCACAAACTCCGGTTGTGAGAAAATTATTTCAAGAAAGAAGGCAACCAGAAAGGTATAGTCCATCTGATTTCTATTCAAATTTTCCTTTATCTATTACTAATGATGATCCCAAAACTGTGAAGGAAGTAGTAGACTCACCAGATGGAAAACTCTAGAAAGAGGCCATGGTTGATGAAATGGCATCTTTGCACAAAAATGAAGCTTGGGATCTTGTGGAGTTGCTGGCTAGAAGGAAACTCATTGGCAGCAAATGGGTGTTCATGAATAAGACAAATGCAAAAGGAAAGGTGGACAAATAGAATGCTCGGTTGGTAGCAAATGGTTATTCCTAGGCGTCGGGAATTTATTTTAGTGATATTTTGTCTCCTATTGCCAAGGTTGCTTCCATTAGATTACTTTTATATGTTGTTGTTGCTTTTGATTTCGAGGTAGAATAGATGGATTTGAAGAGAACATTTCTTCACGGTGATCTAGAAGAGGAGATCTACATGAAGCAACCTGAAGGCTTTATGATCAAGGGTAAGAATGAACTGGCATACAAGTTAAAAAAGTCTCTGTATGGGTTAAAACAACCACAAAGGATGTGGTATCAGAAATTTGATACATTTATATAGGGACTTGGCTTCACCAAAAGCAAAGTAGGTCACTGTGTGTATTTGAAATTAATTGGTGACTGTGATATTTATCTGGTCTTGTATGTGGATGATATGTTGCTGGTTGGAAATGACAAAGAAATTATCTAGGATTTGAAGACCCAATTGTCCTCCAAATTTGACATGAAAGATATTGGTACTACAAAATATATTTTGTGCATGGAAATTAAAAGATATTGGGCAAAGAGGAAGCTCTGGTTAGACTAGAGGAATTATGTTGAGACAATAATACAGAGGTTTAATATGCAGGATAGTAAACCCATGAAGGTTCCTATTCCTGTCGGTGTAATTTTTTTTACTAAAAAGTGTCCTAAGACACAAGAAGAGGAAGAGGACATGTCCCATCTTCCATATGCAAGTGCATTCAGTAGCCTAATGTTTGCAATGTTTTGTACTAGACCATACATTGAACATGCAGTGGGAGTATTGAGCAAGTTTATGTAAAAACTAGGGAAGGACCATTCGACAATAGTCAAGTGGGTTTTCAGGTATTTTCATGGCACTAGTGATTATGGTTTGTGCTACCAATGAAGACTAGGATTGGACTGAGTTTTGTATATCCATGGCTTTGTTGATGCTGACTGGGCTAGAGATCTGGATCGGAGAAGATCTACAAGTGGGTATGTGTTTAACCTATTTGGGGGTGCATTCAGTTGGATGAGTAAGAAACAATCTATAGTAACACTATCAACTACAAAGGAAAAATAGATGGCAGCCACTCATGCAAGCAAAGAAGTAGTTTTTGTTGCAAATATTTTGTTCATGTATGGGGTTCGTACAGGGAGCTATAAGGATAGATCGTGATAGCCAAAGTGAAATTTTCTTGGCAAAGAACCTTGCTTATCAATCAAAGACAAAGCACATTGATGTTCAGTATCACTTTGTGAGGGATATGATAGAAGACAAAAAGGTGTTTCTATTAAAGGTGGACACTTTGAAGAATACTGCAGATGCATTGACAAAGTCTATGAGCTCTGAGAAGTTCTATTGGTGTAGAGAAAAATGGGCATTGTAGGGCCGGAAAAATGACTAAGCTCTCTTATGGCCCCCTGCGGAAAGAAAACAACAAGTGGGATAATGTTGGGTTGTGTTATATTCTTTCCACGACTAGCCTCTTTGTTATGTTGATGCACAACGGGGGGTCACAAGGGGTTTGAGGGGGGCATTTAGCCCCCCTCTATGGGGTCCATTGCAGCACTCCAATGATTTTTTATTTTTTTTTGTATCCCCTTCATTGTGTTGATGTGAAGTGAGGGAGTCATAAGGGGTTTAAGGGGGGCATCTAACCCCCGTATACGGGGTCCAAGGCAACACACTAGGGATTTTTTTTTTTTGGACCCACGATTTTGTCCATGGTTTTGTGCATGGTTTTCGCACATGGTTTTGGGTGTGATGGTTTTTTGGTCAATGGTATTGAATGCTTTGGCATATATATATATATATATATATATATATATATATATATATATATATATATATATATATATATATATATAGATATGTATTGTAACATTGAAAGGAAGTAACATTGAAAGGAACATAATGAAAAGTCAATCTGGTAGTCCTGGATTTGGCATCCAGGGGAAACTCTTTGTGTATATTTGTTTTATGTGTTATGGTATTTCTATTGTTTGTTTTATATTTTTATAATTCCTATGTAGTTAATTTTTGTAGAGGGTTAAAACCTACAAAAATTGCAATATTTTCGATCTTGGTTTCCACCTATCTCAATCGGGAGATGTAAGAATAGGATTAAGTCCTAACCTAAGTCACTAAGGAAGTTCTATAATATTTAATTTAGATGCCTAAGTCCAATTCACTTCAAAACATAATAAAACCACTTTTTATTTTATTTTTCAAGTTAAATTACAAGATGGAAATATTTCCCAATTTTCCTAAGTGGTCACTAAAATATGTCTCAACCCATTTATTGTAGTTAGCACTAAACATGTATTAATTCTTTCTAGTGCTAGATTTCCCAACACAACATCCATCAACATCCCAAATTTTTAGTTCTAGGAAGTGAGTTTGGAAGCTCCTAGCTGATCACACTCTCAAAGACCAAACATTTCAATGTTAGCCAATCCTAAATCTTATTGAACACACTCTAAACAAAGAGATCAGTGATAAAACGTATAAACAACATCTCATAAGCTCAAATTTCCTCTCATAGGTATAGAACAACACTCCAATTACTAGAGCTTATTGGGCATCTAACCCATAGACCAATCAAAACTGTTTATTCACATCTCAAGAAAATATGACTACAATCTAGAGATTTATAAGAATCATGCACACTGAAATTATCCAATAACAACAAGCTTTCACATGCAATAAACACCTCCATTCATTGAAAGAAATATTTCAGATGTACAACTTTGAAGGCATGTTAAGACTTCAACCGATGATAAACAAATTTGAACTTCAATGAATTAATTATATATCTAAAATTGAAATGAATATACTAATTAAGGTTAGTACACTAGGAATCTATATTTATTAGGTGAAATATGGTTTTGACTTATACTATTATGGAATGAATATTTCTCAATTATGCCCCCCACCTCTAAATGCATTTACTATATTTTTTGAGTCTTTTCATGAAGTTGAATTATACCTCACATGATCATAAATTAGGGTTTTTGTTGAACCTACATACCAAACGCAATACATCTTACGCTTAGCTCCTAGAGCTATAATGATAATTAAGTGTAAGGAGTCAAATGCTCACTCCAATAGCTTCTCTTCTATGCAGAGAGCATGTCGCAAATGTGTGGCACACAAAGTATTCCCTATGTCATTTACTTATGAAGATACCTCTATGTACATATACATGTTGTATCCCTAAAACCAATCAAAATTATGGTTCATATTTCAATGAAAGTTATATCCCCTTCATGTTTATCCTTCACTACATTCTTCACTAAATGAATTATTTTCTTTAAATAATGAGGATACTAGTAGGCATGGGATATCAAATAACTTATTGATAATCGTAGCACACTCCATGTTGAGTCAATGTTGACACAATGTTGATGTTACTTTGATAATGCAAGTGAGATCAACCACTCATTTGTATTTGTATAGGAACATTGGTGGTCTATTTAATTACCTCATTGTCCAATACCAAGAGTAAAAAAGTGGATTATGCATTAAATTGTCAACTTGGGGTACAAATGTTTGCGAGATAATATGAAGATATTTGTAGGATTCAAATTCATCATTCAGTATTGGTTTATTTATCATGCTCCTAATGAATTGTAAATTCACACTTGAAAAATAAACATTCTTGGATTTAAGTACACTTCGATAAATCAAATTCTTGTCAAGGCTAATATGTTTATAATTGTAAAAGGAAATTCTTAATCTATAGAATAGAAATAAACATGGAAAATTTTAGGGGCAAATGTTCGCCCTTTGGTGAAATTAAGGGGTTTTAAATTTTTAGTGGGCGAATATTTTGTATCATAGTACATTTTTACAAATCACCTCAAATAGCCCACCTTATTTTTAAGGGAGAGGGTAAAAAAGGTAAATTTAGCCCTTGAAATTAGGAGTTACAACCTTCCATTCGCCCATTTTCAAGAATAGGTTTTATTTAAGTGAATCCTATGGCCCAAATACCATATTTATAAAAGAGGTATCGTAAATTAATAAAAATATAAATAAATGAGAAGTATGGTAAATAAATAAAACATTTTTTATATTAACTCCACAAGTCACCTTATATACATACAAGGGTGTAAACAAATAAAAATATAAGTAAAGTGGAGGTATGGTAAATAAATAAAACGTTTTTTAATACTTACTCAAAAGGTATGGTAAATAAATAAAAATATAAATAAACTAGACGTATGGTAAATAAATAAAACCTCTTTTTATATTTAGTCCATAACCCTCGTTCTATTTATCAAGACTCAAAAAAGAGGTTTTATTTAAGTGAATCCTATGGGCCAAATACCATATTTGTAAAAGAGGTATATCATAAATTAATAAAAGTATAAATAAATGAGAGGTATGGTAAACAAATAAAACATTTTTCACGTTATATTTACGAACACTCAAAAAATGAGTTATATTTAGGTGAAACCTATGGGCAAAATACTATGGGACAAATACCATGGGATAGATTATTATTAATACCATTCAAAAAAAACATTATTAACCCTAATATTAGTATTAATAAAAATAAAAATGGCACATGGTATTGACCCATGGTATTCACCTAGAATGTAGCCTATTTAAACGGGGGAATTAAACCAGCATAGATCCATATTTGCTTTGGATCTACTAACCCCTGAGAGGTATCAAATATCGTGATTTGCGAACTAGCATAGAGTGAAAAAATATTTGATCCCTCTAGGGGCTTGGTGGATCAAGAGTAAAAATGGATGTTAATTTAATGTATGTTAAACATTTTAGCTTGGTTAAAATAAAAAATAAAATAAAAATCAACTATTAATTTTATTAATTTTTATAAATTACTAATAGTAATTTTTCAGCTCCAGGTTTATGATAACTCATGGTAATACCATGGTATTCATGTGAGCATAGACTATTTAAAGGGGAAATTCTATCATCTTAGATCCATATTAATTTTGGGTCTACCAAGTGCTTAGAGGGATAAATAGATTTGATCCCCCTAAGAGTGGTAGATGTGGAGTCAACATGGATATAGGTTGGTTTTTATGATAATGAAGATATTAAATAGACTGAAGAAATTATATTGTAAAAACATCTTAAAGTGAATGGTTAAAGCATAGACATTGGACAAGTATATTTGTATACTTTTGTTTTAAAATGAAACAAATCTAAGGCTAAAGGAATGGATTGATTGCACTAGTCATCCTTCTATAACTTTCCAACATAGGCTGAATGGATTGATTGCACTAGTCATCATTCTATAACTTTCCAACATAGGCTGAATGGATTGATTGCACTAGTCATCCTTCTATAACATTCCAACATAGGCTGCAGTATACAGATTGTCATTTGGGTAATTTTTATAACTGCAAAGAGGAACATACTTGTGTATTGGCAGGGTGGTTACGAGGTCCCTAGAAGTGATGAATTTGACTTTTTCTTGGTTTTATATATAATATTATGTTTTCTCTGATGTTTTTTGTGAATTACACAGGTGAATTTTATCCTACACCCACTAGGTTATCAATATGTAATTTCGATAATTTTGATTTCAAAAGATATTTTAAAGAAATGCAATGATTTGTGTATTCAATAAACACAATATTCTAATGGAATTCTGCATTTGTGGTTTACCTATATAGATTCCATGGAGAAGTATTAGTGGTGTGACATCAATTGTCCTCAAGCAGAGACTTTAGTTTTATTCTTTCCTGGAAGCAAATACTTTCTTCCAACATTTTTGAGTTCCATGAAAAATTTGAAAGTCATAATAGTATTCATTTATGGATTCAAGGGAGACATAGTATTCAATTATGGATTAAAGAGATCCACACTGAATGATCTATCGGCCTTATCTTCACATAGTTTAAGACTATTCACTTGGAGAGGCTGAATGTGCCCCCACTTTAAGAGCATAGTAAAGTCACGTAGAACTTAGAGAAGCTATCTTTAAGCTTTTGGTAAATGTCTAGGTTCAATAACACTTAGTTGAGCATTAAGCTGCCAATAATGGTAGATTTTACCCTGGAGCATTTTTGTGATTTGGAGGAGATGCCCCCTTGTATTTGTGACACATCTTCAGTTGTGAATTGGACTATTACTAGCTGTCATTTCCATTGAAAGTTACCTGATGACTTGGGGAACCTCAACTCTTTAAGAATGTTAAGGAAGGAAAGAAAGTACATTATGCTAAGTTCTCTTATGATTTTCAAGTTTTTCTTGGATATCTACAACGTTTCAGGTAGGAAAGAACATTCTGTTAATGAAAATTTGTCTTGATAGAAAGGCCCAATTTCAAATTCTAATGCTTTCAAAAAACATTGTATAATTGTAATGTTTCTAAAAGGAAAGCATATTTTTTCAATTTAAGTATCATGATCCCATATTCCAACTTATTTTTAAGTAGCCCATTAGGCTTTGTAGCTTTGAATAAATCCATGTCTTTTGATAAGATCCTCTTCCAATTTAGAACGCAGTTTCCTTTTGGCAATAACCACATACAATGTCTTGATTTTGTTATTGAGAAAATAAAGGTTGTGAAACAAGCCTGTGCCATACAAGGACTTGATTCATTGATTATGTATCAATTATGGCTCTTGATGTAACAATGTCTTGATTTTGTTGCTTGAAAACAGAGGTTATGCTTTACTATTTCACAGAATTTCTTACAATCTTTACATAAGTATTGATTTGTAATCTTAGTCACTAGGGGATGACAGTAATGACAAAGGTAATATTCCATGGTTTGAAGTTCCCCTCTTAATAAATATTTAAATATATCACCACAATTTAACTGTTAGTTAAAGGAATTGTATTTGATTTGTAAACAATTCATTGCTTGATTTATAGATTTTGATTTTTTCCCTTTTTGATTTTTTTCTCAGATTTGGTATGAGATATCTTCCAAGATTTGGGTTCCCTAGTTTCCCCACCATAGCTACGAGGTTCAGATGGTATCATTAAATATTCTTGGAATGTTAGAACTTTTCCAGTAAGTGTGCTTTGAAACATTGTTGTTGCTTTTCCACGGTGTTAATGCAAATAAGCACTGCAACTAGTGCCATTATTTAGATTAAGTGCTGAAATCTACGTGGTCTTGTAATTATGGAGTGATTGTTTTCTAGCTACTAAGGCCATATGCATTTTTATCTCTTATGTTGTCCTGAGATATTCAAATTCAAAATAAGAATTGAGGTCTCGTTTCCACTGTAGATTGCAATCAGTTACTTGAACATAATATATAGTAGATTATCTTTTACTAATCAATTGTGGATGTGATCCCTCGCAGAAAAGGAAATTCAAAGTGACTAAAATTTCACATTGATTTGTCAAAACATCCACACAGGAAAGGAGATTCAAAGTGACACTGATTTCACACTTATTTGTCAAAATGGAGGCAAGAGAAAAGGAAACTTTGTATTCAACAATGCTCTTAATTTCATATGTACACGCACATACATATTAGTAGAAAATATTGAAGGGTTACCTAAGTAATATTTTCCATTCCACTACATTCTTTACAGCTTGTAAATAAATAACTCGGAACAATTCATTACACTACTTGTTATTCTTTATTAATCAGTGGTTAAGATTTTGATATTGAATTGGCTAAGATTTTTATTCCTTCTGTGAAATTGTGTGTTCTATAATGCTTCTTTTCCATTCACTATGTATAGCATATAAAGTGTGTCTAATGGAGTAGGAAGATTGGAAAGTCTTGTGATCCTTGAACTATGTTACCAAGGTAGAAACCCAACGGGGCAGGGTAGGTGCATCCCCACAAAGGGGTCACAAATACCAAAGTTGGTATTGGCTAATCCCTTGTGCTAGAAAATTTCCTTTACCCTTGTATTAACAGTGGATCTGGAGAGGATTCTAATATTATCTTTATAAGATTTATATAAGTTAAGATTGATGAATAAAATTCATGAGACATGAGCTAGCATTTCCTTGCAAGGTGGTTGTTGATTATTGGAAGCTATGATGGCCATTATGTCAGGCCAGGTGGTCGCACTCCCTTGATCATGAGCACGATTGTGACTAAGATGGAAGACTTCATAGTCAAGATTGATTGTTTAGCAGTGATAGTTAGTGGGCTCATTCACAAAAGCTTCTATTTCACTAATCCTTTTTATAGAGTTGTCAGATTCAATTTCTGAAGGTTTTAATTACACTATAGAGTTGGGTTCTGAGAGAGTTGTGATTCACAGTGTTAAGTATAGCAGCTATGACACTTGAATGAAGACAACCATAGTAGAGGTATCAGACTCTACTATAAGCTTACCTGCATATTATAAGGGACTTGGTTGGCTTTTTTATAATTTTATAAACAAGTTCCATGTCGTGGAAATGTGAAAAAAAAAACAGTGATATTGCCACCATGTGGCTCTTGTCATATATGGTTTTATACTTTTTCAAAAAATTCTCTAAGAGTTCACAATGCTAAGATTCACTAGGACTTTACAAAGTTTTATTATTTAG
>APFE030697832.1:30811-78749 GCA_000404065.3 Pinus taeda
AAAAAATTATATATACATATTATATTATTGATAAAATTGCCTTCCATTTTTCCTATATACCATGGAGATTCGCCCATTTATTATACATATAAATTTAGGGGGGGTTCTTAAAATTTTCCCCTCTTGTCTCTTTTGTCTCTACCCTTGCTCACCGTTGCTTGGGACTTCTTGCTTATGTCTTTAGATTCTTTTGCTAGTTCATCATCCTGGATGACTCCAATCGCAGATAGGTCTTTTCCAACAATGATTGCCTCTTCGCAGTTTTCTAGTAGTGTTGGCTTCGCAACTCGCTTAATGAACTGCACAATGTTGGTCGGCAGTGCAGATGTGTAGTAGTCAACAGTGATGGAGTCATGAGGTTTCGTGTTCACTACAAAATTGTTCAAGATGTGCAGAAACCTCTGATTGAAGTCTTTGAGCTTTTATTTCCCCTCCATCTTTAAGCTTCCTAACTCTTTGAGCAGCATGGTTGGGGTCTTGTCATCAACGAATTCCTTAAGAAACATACATTTGAACGTAACCCAGTTCTGTATGGAGTTGACCAGAAGGCTGTGATACCATGCTGCAGAGCAATAGTCTAAGGTACATGGATTTCATTACAATTGAAGGCATTGTATAACATTTAAATCTCATGTATGACCTTTCTAAACACATGAAGATGCATGTGAAGTTTTCTGACTAATTCCATGGGAAATTAATATCCCACATGGTGGTATTAAACACCTCCACTAGGATGATTAATGCTCATTAATGCTTAGGGCTCTTAATTGGAATAGAGAGACTATTCATAAAGCAATGCCTTATGAATTTGAGTAGTGAATGATGTATCCAAATTCTTTGGTATTAATACTTGTAGAGTAAGGGGTGCTTAGTTAATCTTGTCATTGGTTTTATCCTTAAGTGATGTAGAAAAACATGCCTCAATCTTCTCGAATCTATCTTGGTCTTTTATAATATTTTCCCTTATTCCAATCATTCAAATAAACATTTGCAATAAATTAGTTTAAAATGTTTAATTGTTATACCACAAATTTACTCATTAGACCCTTGATTCTTGTAAGCACTCATGAGCACCAGTATCGTAGCAAGAATGATGCAACTCCTGGGGCTATCAACTTTACTTTATTAACCTGAGGTTCGTACAAACTTGGAGGTGACAATGTTGTATACACAAGTAGATGCAATGGGTCCACTCTTTGTCACTGCTAAGATAGCGATAAACCACTAGGGTTTCTCAAACCAACCTTCTATTAATTTATAAGAAGTTTGATTAGTAATGGAGAAAGGGGAATTTTACCCTAATTGAAAGAATTGAAATATTGTCTACTGCAGTAATGAAAGACTAAAATAAATGCTTTAAACACACCACTCATCTAACTATTTGTTAAGAGATCTTACTTTAGAATAATTTTAAGCTAACATGCGTGTAATCCTAACTATCCTAGGCATGCAATCTAAGATAATGAAACACTTTACTGCTGTGCATATGAATGAACACAATAACCTTTTTTTTTTCCATTTTGTCCTTTTTGTGAAAATATGAATGCTAAATAGTCTTGGTGGTATGGAAGTTGGGTTAGAGATGGTTGTGAAAGTTCATATGGCTTGGGAGGAAAGTACGGGTCTTCTCCTATCTTTCTGGATGCTTTTTCCACAAATCGACCTCAAAATAGGCCACTACAAGTCATCCTACAGGATGTCTTAATGCACCTACAGGATGTCCTAATGCTCCTACAGGATCCCCTGTATTCTTATAGGATCTAGACGAAAGCAATAAGAGTGAATTGGAAGGTGGTAGAGGGCTTAGGGAAGGTGAATTATGGAATAAATAAGGCAAGGGAGTGGCTAGGACTTCCTTAGACCTCAAACCAGAGTTCGTAAGATGGTTGGATTTGCTCAACAAACATGGAAAGTTGTTCTTGCGGAATGATAAATTGATTGATGAACTTAGTGGATTTTTGTGATCATGGATGGATGAGGTTAGGCTGGGACTACTAACATGAGATCTTCCTGCACTACTGAAACTTCTGCAATATACACATCACTGACATTTACCCATGAATCATGTCAAACAAGAAAGATTTCCAATCAACATAAGAAAACATAATTCCATTTTAATTGCCTAGTTCATGCATGGAAATATTTGCAAAATTTTGTGAAACACCATGAGATCTAATACAAGGTTGGAGATATCAGAGATGAAAACTGAAACCTATTCTTGAAACTAAGAAGATGTTGGCCTAATTAGCAGAAAACCCTAAATTCCATAAGAAATCAGAATTCTATCTTTTTGGGGCTGAATTGGAGTTTTTCCTCAAACCATGGTCCCCGAAGGGAGGATTGAGGCCAAATCCACCTGCTATTAGCCTTTTTGGTATTCCTTTATCTCTCTAAAGCTACTACCAAAGCTATGCACAAATGGAAGCAAACTAATCAAATTCACCACTACTTGCAATGAAACAATTCTAAAATCAATTCAACAATTAATCTATGAAATAACTTAAGCATACAAGTACAATAAGACGAACCTCTACTGCTAGGGTTGGGCCCTAACCCAAGAGATTCGGCCCTCTAAGTCAACTCAGTGTTGGATCAAGGAAATTTTCATTGTCATTATCATATCAAAAAATTACATAACAATGTTTTGCCACAATCCTTTAACTCAAAAATTCTTAGTGCTCTTACATAGAAAATTTGAATCCTAATGAGGCTCTAGGCCTCCTTATTTATACAGCTGAAGTCTCCAACAATTTCCTTAAATCTAGGGAGGCTTGGCTCCCAAACTCAAGATGAACTGGTTCTTAACTGTCATTGGCTCAGTTGCCCATGATCTCCATGACTCGGTTGCTTGCAACTCTGACTTAATGCGATTTGATTGAGGGATATTCGAATGAGTGAGGATTTAATGAGGAAGATCCATCTACTATAATCTCTCCTTCTTGTCTCATTCGAGTTACTACACCTTAATTAACCAAAATCGCCATGGTTTTTTCCCAGAAACCTGTAATCAATGCACATTAGACCACTAGACATAACATCTTACTTTTACTCATCTCATTAAGAAAAATATAGTTAAAACGTGTAAGGAAATATGAGAAGAGTTGATTTTAGTAATCTTGGAGGTGTATTAAGGTCCATATAGTTACCCAGTGATGAGGCTCATCATCACCCCTCTACTGAAAGTGTTGCTCATCCTCTGAGCAAGTTAATCTATGTCCATGTCCTTCATTGCTCTAGTGGCCTCCCTGACATCCCATGCTTTTGCTGTAGTTTCCTCTTCCTATCAATAAAATTTTGCCTCCCTCTCTATCTATTCCCACTTCTTTCTTTCTTCTTCTTCTCTCACCCCTTCCAACATTCCTAAGAGCAATGGTGGACTGAGTCTCAAGGAAATCCAATTGACTTTGAGTCTTTGTAGAGCCTGCTTATAAATGGGTGTTCTATTTAGTGCCTCTCTCATTCTCTGATCTTTAGGCTGTGAGGCAAGGTGTTCAACCTCCTTTGGCAAACTTGCATGCTGTCATCTCCTAGCTATCTGAACATGTCTTCAAAATGTGTGATTGCTTGTTCTTGTGCAGCAAGGTACCTAGGTGCAAGCTTAGGATCATTTGCAATGAGGTTGTGGGTGCTGATGACAACCATTGGGTTAGATTGTTCAGCTCTGATCATGAGAGGTTCCATCTCTTCTCTTTCCATTACCTTTTTCATCTCTGTAGCTCTTGCCTCCTCATGATTCATCCATGATGCTAAGGCCATCAGTTGCAAGTCTCCTAGTTTTGAATTTGGGTCCCACACATTCAAATCTGTGAAGGCCAAGTTGTGTGGGTAAAACTCAGACATTTTTTCTCTATCTTCCATGGTGCTTTGATCACAGAGATCAATGAATTTTATATAGTCTTGGAAGGTCATAGTGCCTCTCTATGCTAAAGTATTGATTGGAATCATAGCCATTGTTCCTTGAGATACAAGGCATAAGACTTTGTTGGCATCCTGCACTGGATTGCCTCCAAGGAGAAACTGGCCATAGTTTCCAACTAGCTTTCCCTTTCTTGTAGTTGTCCCCTTAGCCATGAATTCTCTACTTCTAATTGAGCTTTCATCATTGCCTCTCTATCCCTTATGCTGCTCAGTTCTCTACCCATCTCCTTCAATTTCTCCTCCATGTGGCCTACATCCTCCACTCCTTTTGATTTGGCAATTTACATCCACCTGTGTGTCCTTTCCCTCTTTTTTTCAAGTTCAAAGAATAAGGGGGTGGAAAAATTTTGTGGGATTACCCTACCTCCTTCAATGAATCTATAGTAGGAGCTGAGGTTGGGTTGTGGACTAAGTTCCCTCAGTTCTTGGTCTTCTTCCTTTGTTTCTTGAGGAGTGATACCTTCTTGGTCCCTTTTCTGTACATCCTGTAGGTTTGACAGGGTTTCCTATAGGATGGCCTCTGCTTCCTGTAGGTCTTCCTGTGTCTCATGTAGGAGACCTTTTTCTTTTGATGAGGGTGACCTTGTGACATGCCTCCTAACATAAGTGATGGGATATTTGGGAGAGGCTTGTCCTAATGATTTTTCTCCTTGACTTTTATTTAGAGGGGCTTCCTTTTATTGCTTCTTTGGTGAATCCTCAATAACAATTGGAGTTTTGTGGGGGTTTGAGCTCTTCCTTGCCTAATCCTTGTGCTCTTTCTAGTCTTGAAGTACAGTGGGGTTTGTATTTGCCTCTTCATTTTTGACTTAATAGGTGTACTTAGGGAAGTAAGAGTAGTTGCTGCCTCTTTCTCAGTGGGTTCTAGAGATACCCTTGGTGATTCTTACCCTTCTTTGTTGTGAACTCTAGACCTCTATTCTTCCTTCTATTTTGTTTCCTATTTTCCATTCTCCTTCTCCTTCTTATCTTTCTATTTATTTTCTTCCTCTAGTTCCTCACTCTTCTCATCTGTCTCTTCTTTTGTTTCTCCTTTTGTCTCTTCTTCATTCTCCTCCTCATTTTATTCATTTTTTTCCTCTTCATTCTCCTTTTCTATTTCCTCTTCGTTTTCTTCTTCTGTCTCTTCTTACCTTTCACTAATAGTGAGGCTTTTGTCATATTCAAGAGCTTGAATTGCCCCTCCTCCCTGCATGTCTCTGAAGGTTTTCCATGTAATAGGAAGTCTTTGGTTTTGTAGAGCATCTTCTAGGATGAGTTTGATCAACCCATGATGGGATAGTTGTTGATCTTTTCCCTCTTGCACTTTGATGCTCATGTCTATCATTGATTGAAGAAGAAAATAGGGGATACTCAATCTATTTTGAGGAAGTGTGTTTTCTCCAAATCTTAGTTCTTGGAGTCTGAAGTGGTATCCATACACCACACTGTATCTCCCTTCACATGATATGTATTTAATGAGGTGGTAAATAACTTCATTCCAAGGGTATGGAGTGCTTTCTCTTCTGACCCCATTTTTGTCCTCCATCGGTTCCTCCCCTTCCAAAAATAATTTCTTCTATGCAAGGGTGGTGTTACCCTTATCTTTTTTTTTCCAAGGTAACCCTAAAGGGAGTGTAGTGATTCTACTTATAAATTCAGGGGTGATTACTACTGATAGGACTTTCACCACAACAGTGGCATGGGTCCTAGTGAGGGGTATGAGTGAGAGAGCAAAGTATCTAGCCACCTCATCATCATATCCTCTCATTCTCTCAAAGAACCCCATCCTTTGGTGCCTTGTGAAAAATTATACTATAGGAGGATGTTGGTGGATCCTTATTGTGTTTGTGGGTTCTCTTTTGTTAAAACCTCCTGTCATCTTTCCGTTGTAATTGTGGAGGCTTGTATGGATACAATTCAAGAATTCTGGTAGGTTAGAGGTTTGAATGTTAACTCTGCAATACAGTTCTCCTAGATTGCAATTCCCTTAATCAAAATGATGATTTTTCTTCTTTTAACTGGGTAACATGTAAAATATAGCTCCTATCTCACTTGTTACATTATGTTGAGGAAAACCTTTCATTTCTCCTCCCTCAGTGCCCACTAATAATCTTGTAGATTGATTGCTCTGTATCTTGTAGGTTTTCCTGTAGGATCTTGTAGGTCTCCTGCGCTGTAAATGCTAACTGTCTCCTGTAACTACTGCTTCAAGAACGCCAAGAGAAACCTCTTTTCGATGAATTCTTGAGAACACTAATGCTTCTCTTTGTATGGGAATCAATGTTTTATTTCCATACATGGATGATCATAAGGGATGGTGTGCCGGCTGTCTAAGTACGAGCACCTCATTTTGGACTGTTGGTCCCACTATCAGTCCATCATTCCACCTTACCTCGTAATCATATCCCACTTTGTTCCTCCGTAACTTAACCATTTTTTTCCTTATCTCCCTTTTCTTGTGATTTGACTGTTGCCACGTGTGGAGTGGTATAACTGTTTTCTCCTCGTTGATTGGTCGAAGGTGGCCAAGTTAACTGACCACCTTTGCTTATAAAACCAATTCTCACATAATCCTAAAATTTTGACCATATCGTACTAATGAGAGAGAATGTGTAAGATGACATACCTGTGGGTAAGATGCTTTAATGATGATGCATGTTGGAGAGTGATAGCTCTGTGTTGTGTATTTGTTGCATATCCTTCTTTTTATTGGCATCTTTTGATGCTTATTTCTTTTGATGTGCAAGTGCTGGAGAGTGATGTTAGAGATCTTGTTGCTGTTGTTAATCTCTAGAGGAGCTTCCTCAACCTTGGAATATTTGTGTTGAAGATGGCTACAAACCTGTGAAGTTTCCTTTGTGGGATAGCCTGCTACAGGATTTCCTACAGGAAACCTATAGGATGTCATGTAGTTGCCTCTCCCCTAAACTTTCATACTTTTCCTCACTTCTGGAGCATGAGGGTTGTTGATGTGAGTAGAGAAGGGTTGTAGTGAATGGCAGGTGAGAGTTGTGGCCTTCAGGTATTTTCCTTTTGTCCTCCTTCTCTCCCTCTTCTATTTGTTTTTTTCTTTGAAAACTGTATATATATATATATATATATATAATAGATATAATATTATATATTATATATATATATATATTTATATAATATATATAATTAATATAATATAATAATTGACTTATTGGATGGATGCAGGGGTACATGGTACATGGCGATGATGTGGTGGAGTGAAAGGTTTTATTTTTTATCTTTTAACCATAGGCTTGTCATCCCCTTCCTCTAGGATCACTTTTCTTGGGATTTCAAGGCCACTGTAGTTCCTATAGGAAACTCTGGTAGGTTTACAAGGAATCCTGTAGAAAACACAAAGCTTATGTAAACTGACCTGGAGGAGTTCATAAATGGAAGAATGGATGAAATAATGAAGAATATGAGATGGAGGGATTGAAATATAGGTTTTGTAGGTCCTTTTGTTCCTCTCAAACTTCACTTATCCTCATCTTGCTGACCTGCAATCTTTTTTTTTTTTTTTTTACATTTTCTCTCTTTTTCATTTTTTTTTCTCTTGTTTTTTTTAGAAAACAACTAGCCTGAAGGAGGTTTTCATCCTATTTGCTTGCCCTGGGTATCTCAAAAGAGGTTTTCACCTAGAGATATTTTTATTTTTTCTATTTTTTCAACACCATTGGGCTGCCTCACTAGGTTTTCAACCCAATAGTGGGACTCAGGTGCCTCATGGAGGTTTTCACCTGAGTCTCTTTATTTATTTATTTTATTTTTTTTCTTTTCTTATTTTTTATTTTGCTCTTTTTTCAGGGACTTGATGGGGTGGAAGCTGAGATTTTCTCCACCACCATCATTGTCTTGTGTATGTCATTGATGAATGATTGCTTTGACAAGGGCTTCTTTTAGACCATCAATCTATACCCATAGACAAGTAAATGGATAGCCTCTGCATTGATGGTTCTTATCTGTACCAAACAATTAGCATGAAATTTTTTCTATGACATAAGGCCCTAACCATCTAGTCCTTAACTTTCCTTTAAAATCCTTGTACTTGGAATCATACAACAAATTCCAATCACCTTATTGAAACTACTTGTCCTTTATATTCTTATCATGCCAAATTTTCCTTTGAACTTGAGTCACCTTTGTGTGTAGGAGGGCATATATCCTAAATTCATCTAACCCATTCAACTGGAGAAATATTTCTTATTGTGCCCTTGTGAGATCTTGATCCAGTTGTGTTGCCATTCTTAAGGTGTTGTATTCAAATTCAATGGACAACATGGTTTTCTTCCCATAGACTAGCTCATAAGGAGTAAACCCAGTGGTGGTCTTCCAGGTGGTATTATAGGCCCAAGTGGCCTCAACTAATCTATATGCCCAATCCTTCCTATTGTTGCTAATCACCTTGGTCAGAATTCCTTCCAATGCTTTGTTGGTTACCTCCACTTGCCCATTAGCTTGTGGGTGGTAAGGAGTCGATGTTCTGTGCTTGATCTTGTGTTGGCTTAACAAATTCTCAATCATGTCAGATGTAAATCGACTGCCTTGATCAGTGACTAATTCTCTAGGGTACCCAAACTTATAAAATACATTTTCCCTTAAGAATTTAGCCACTTTTTCTTTTGTTTATGCTTTGATGGCCTTGGCTTCAACCCACTTGGTTAAATAGTCATTGCACACACTGATGTACTGCTTTTGTGTAGATGGAGGGTCAATGGGTATAATGAAATCCATGCCCCACTTGTCAAATGGCTTGAAAGTCACTTGAGGTTGTAGAGGCATTTCATCCCTTGGGGTAGGTTTCCCCATTCTTTGGCACCGATCACATTAACTAGTATACCTCCTCACATCTTCGTGAAGAGTGGGCCAGTAATAACCAACTTGTAGTACCTTGAATGTTGTTATTTTTGTTACAAAGTGACCTCCACAAGGCCCATCATGATAGGTAAGAAGGATGTCAAAGACTTCCTCCTCCCTGACACATCTTCTCAGAATTTGATCCAGGTCTAGTTTGAAGAGGTTTCCCCCAATACAAGTGGATGGGGCGCTCTTCCTTACAATCTTTCTCTTTTCCTTGGAGGACAAATTTGGTGGAAAATGTGTAGAGACCAAGTAATTTTCTATGTCAGCAAACCATGGAGAGAGAACTAAAATGGAGAATGAGTGTTCATTTAGTGACCGATCATCAACCATTCCTTCCTCCCCTGTAGGCAAAGCCAATCTGGATAAAAAATTTGCAACAACATTCTCCTTGCCATGATTATCAATAATAGTTAAATCAAATTGTTGCAATAAAAGTAACCATATAATAATCCATGCATTTACATTAGGTTTATTCATCAAGTATTTAGTTGCAGCATGGTTAGTATGTACAAATGTCTGGTAACCAATAATGTAATGTCTAAATTTATTCAGTGAATGCACAACAACTAGGAGCTCTTTTTCAGTCATTGTGTAGTTCAACGTGGCTTTTAACAGATTCTTACTGATGAAGTAAATGGCATAAGGTAGCTTGTCATCTAGTTGGCCTACAGCTGCTCCTATGGCTTTATGAGAGGAATTGGCATGTATATGGAAAGGAAGAGCCCAATTTGGGCCTCAAAGAATAGGTGCACTAGTCAACTTGTCCTTTAGGGTGTCCAAGGCTTCTTGACAGCTTTTTGACCATACAAATTTGGAGTCCTTGTCCAATAACCCAAATAAACGAGAAGCTAAATTGTTAAAGTCTTTTATAAATATCCTATAGTATCCAGCTAAACCTAGAAAACTTATGACATCTCTCTGTTTTTGTGGAGTTGGGACCCTTTGGATGATGGCTATCTTATTTGGCTCTACCTGCAATCATTTCTAGGATATTGAGTGACTTAGAAAAATCCTAGCAGTCATCAAGAACTCACGTTTTTCGGGACTAAGGGATAGGTTCATTTCAATGCATTTGATCAGCACCTTACCCAAGTTGGAGAGGGCCTCCTAGAAATCACACCCATAGGGTGTAAAGTCATCCATATAAATTTCCACTGCATCATGGACTAGCTCTGCAAAGATACTTAAGACCGCCCTATGGAAAGTAGAAGGGTCATTTCATAGACCAAAAGGAAGGACCCTATAAGTGAAAGTACCCCAAGGATAGGTGAAGGTGGTTTTATCCTGGTCCTCTGGGCTAATCTAGATTTGATTGTATCCGCTGAACCCATCTAAGAAAGAGAATAAATTTTTCCATGCCAGGCCATCTAACACTTGGTCAGTGAAAGGTAGAGGGAAATGGTTATTCTTTGTTCCTTTGTTTAATTCTCTGTAATCAACACAAATCCTCCACTTCCCATTTTCTTTGGAACCAACACCAAAGAAGAAACACACTCACTATCTGAGATAGGGTAATTGAATCCTACATCCAACAACTTTTGCAATTCTTCTTTCACTATATCCTTGAGAGATAGATTCATTCTCCTTTGGGGTTGTCAGAATAGTTTACAACCTTCTTTGATATAAATGTGGTGAGTACGCACCAAGGGGTGCACTCCCTTCATTTCTTTGTAACTCTGAGCAAAGGCATCCAAATGTTCCCTTAGCATGTTGCACAATTATTCTTCTTGGTGTACAGAAAGAGAGGGGTTGATTTTCAAAGTTCTTTCAAGGGTGAATTCTATTGTCTTGAAATGAGTAGGGTTTGAATCAGCTAAGCATAGATCAATTTGATGGTTTCTCTTGGTTTCCTTTACAACTTCCTCTAACGACAAGGTGTTGGAAGTTGGATTTTAGAGGATGTGTTCAATCAAATCATCTTCATCAGGCTATCCTCCTTCCATGGACGTTTCTAGGGTATAGAGTTGGGTTGAGTAAACTTCATCTTCTTCCTCCTTTTCCAGCCATAAAGGTAAATCATGTTCTAAAGATGGTTGAGTAGGAGGGTACAAGATCAACTGCTTGGATAGATGCCCATTTTTGATAGTCATGTTTCCAGCCCTACAGCTGATGTAGGCATCGACAATGGCTAACCAAGGCCTCCCAAGTATGAAAGGATAACCATTAAGCTTGGACTTAGGCTGGAGAACTAGGAAGTCAGCAGGGTACTCCCAGGAGTCAATGGAGACCATCACATCCTCAACAATCCCCTTAGGGGCTACTATGGAACAGTCTGTAAGCTACAAGACTGTTGTGGTCTTTCTTAATGAACCCTATAGTTTTAGCTTGAGCATGGTTTCCTTAGTCATTACATTAATGGAAGCCCCAAGATCAATCAAGGTGTGTGGGACAATGGTGCCATTGATGTGCACATCTACTATAGGGCTTCTAGGGTCTAAATAATTTGGGCAAGTTACCTGCCCCAACATTAATTTGGATAGTTGTCCAATGACATTAATGGTAGGGGTGTCTCTTTTTCGCCTCCTTGGATGTTTGAGACACTTCTCTTTAATTAGTTTGTTGTAAATAGGTACATCCTTAATGGCTAGGAGAAGTGGAATTTTGACACAGATTTTTTAGTTCACCTAGAAGTTCATTCTCTTCTAGGGTGGGTTGGACTGGATGAGTTAATATTTCAGGAAAGGGTGGTGGATTCACTCTAGGCATACTTTCCTCTCTTTACCCCTCACTCTCCCTTGGTGGAGATGGAGGTTGGATGTCCAGGAGTACTCTCCCAGACCTCAGGTTGATTTCCTGAATTTCCACAGCATAAGTAGGGTAGGATGTCTCTCCACTATATACGTGTTGTGTCTGTTTGTTGTTCGGGTTCAGATTTGGTTGGGCAGGAATTTGAGGTTGTTTAGGTGGAGTAGGGTGCAAAAATTGTGGTTGAGTAGGAGGTGAAGGCAATAAAGCTGGAGCATTGTTGTATGGGGGCCTCCACCCTTGGGGTGGTGCATTCCACTAAGGCTATGGAGGAGTATATGGTTGAAATGGCTGGTTGGTCAACTGGGAATGGTACTAAGGTGCAAAAGACCAAGGAGAAGGTGTAGACTGGGAGGGATGAGTAGGGGGGGGGGGGGGGGCAAGAGGGAATGGATGTGTTTTGGTTAGGGTTATAATATGAATAAGATGACCCTTGCATGCCCTACTGGTACGGTCGACGCCCATGAGGACTCCTTTGATTTATGTAGCAGAGTTGTTCAGTCACCCCTTCAATTCCCTTATACACAACTTTTAGTCCAGGTAGAGAAAGGCACTTGTCTGTGGAGTGGTTTTCTTCACAGACCGAGCAGATTTCTATAAGGTTTAATGGACATTCATACCTAGGGTTCCTCCTTGTGAATCTGAGGTAGAAGATGGCTAATTCTCTCTTTGCTTCCTCCTGCTTTCTCTTGATGTGCATAGTGTCCATCTGTAGGGCAAGGGTTTGTAGCATTTCACTCTTGAAATCTTCCAACATATTTCCAATTTCACCTTTTATGGATGTGTTGGAAGAGGATGAGTTGGCCATTGGTTGACTACCCCTACCCTTTTTCCTAGATGCCCTAGAATGGGTCTTAAAGATAACCTTGATATCTTCATAGGGTAGCTGGTAGATGTCCCCTCTTGCTAGCAAGTTTAGGGTATCCAAGAGATCTTCCCTGACCCCCCTGAGTAGGACTAGCTTCAGTGACTCAGGATCAAGTGTGCACCTGGCCCTTTTATAGCTAAGCTGTAATCTTTCCTCATAATATTCTAAGGACCCATCATGCCCTAAGGTCATTCTAAAATTTTTCTCTTTAGTGTCTTTAGAACTAGAGTAGTCTCGATACTTGTTGTTGAAGGCTTGTTGCATCTGAGCCCAGATGGTGATGCTATCCCTAGGTAAACCCATGGTCCAGCGCAAAGCTGCATCCTTGAGAGTGGATGGGAATAATTTCAACTTCTGAACATCAGTGGTGTAACCATAAGTTCTGGATATGACAGTGAACTCAAACAAGAAAGTATTTGGATCTTCTGAGGTCAGGCGATGGAAGTGAGGAAGAGCAGAGGGGCTTATGTTTTTCATCTTGGCATCCCCATTGGTTTCTTTGATGGAAAAAGCACCCTCAATTCTTTATCTATCTCCTCTGTAATTTCTATTATCAAACATTAGGCCAGTTGGAATGGGTTCTCCTTCTTCTTCTCCCCATGTATGCTCTTCAAAAATCTCTAGTTGCTGACCTAAGGGGTCTTCCAATTCACAGCCATCGAAGAAGAGGGAAGGTTGGTTGTTTGAAGTGGTGGGGGTATTTGGTAGAAATTTTCCTAAGTTATCCCTATTCCTACGAGGTATGAAAGAAGTGTTTTTATTTTGTTTTTTTTTTCAAGCTTTAAGACTAATTGTAAAATTGAAATAACAAACTGAATGGAAACTAACTATTGAATGAAATCTTACTTGCAGAATGGAAAAGGAAGCAAACCAACTTACAATTACTTTTGTAGAAATGAAGCTAATAGTGGAATGAAAGAGATAAGAAATGGAAGAAAGAAAGAAGAAATCACATCTACTCAGACACCTCCCCGAAAACAATGCCAAAAAGTGAGGAACACCAGTATTGCAGCAAGAATGCTACAACTCATGGGGCTACCAACTTTACTTTATCAACCCAGGGTTTGTACAAAATTGGAGGTGACAGTGATGTATACAAAAGTAGATGTAATGGCTCCACTCTTTGTCACTGTTGAGCTGGCGATAGACCACTAGGGTTTCTCAAAACAACCTTCTATTTATTTAGAAGAAATTTGATTACTAATGGAGAAAGGGTAATTTTACCCTAATTGAGAGAATTAAAATATTGTCTACTGTAGTAATGAAAGACTGAAATAAATGCTTTAAACACACCACTCATCTAACTATTTGTTAAGAGATCTTGCTTCAGAAGAATTCTAAGCTAACATGTGTGTAATCCTAACTATACTAGGCATGCAATATGAGATAATCAAACACTTTACTGTTGTGCATATGAATGAACACAACAACCTTTTTTTCCTTTTTGTGAAAATATGAATGCTAAATCTTCTTTGTGGTATGGTAGGTGGGTTAGAGATAGTTGTGAAAGATCATATGGCTTGGGAGGCAAGTAGGGGTCTTCTCCTATCTTTATGGATGCTTTTTCCAAAAATCTGCCTCAAAATAGGCCATTATGGGTCATCCTACAGGATGTCCTGATTCACCTGCACGATGTCCTAATGCTCCTACAAGATCCCTTATATTCTTACAAGATCTGGCTGAAAGGAATAGGAGTGATTTGGAAGGTGGTATAGGGCTTAGGGAAGGTGAATGATGGAAGAAATAAGGCAAGGAGTGGTTAGGACTTGCTCAGAACTCAAACCAAAGTTTGTAAGATGGTTGGATTTGCTCAACAAACATGGAAAGTTGTTCTTGTGGAATGATAAATTGGTTTATGGACTTAGTGGCTCTTGGTGATCATAGATGGATGAGGTTAGGCTGGGACTATTGACATGAGATCTTCCTGCACTACTGACACTCCTACAATACGCACATCACTAGAATTTACCCATGAATCATGTCAAACAAGAAAGATTTCCAATCAACATAAGAAAACATAATGCCATTTTAATTTCCAAGTTCATGCATAGAAATATTTGCAGAATTTTGTGAAACACCATGAGATCTAATATAAGGTTGGAGATATTAGAGATAAAAACTGTAACCTATTCTTGAAACTAAGAAGATGTTGGCCTAATTAGCAAAGAACCCTAAATTCCATAAGAAATCAGAATTTTGCCTTTTTGGGGATGAATAGGAGTTTTTCCTCAAACCATGTTCCTTGAAGAGAGGAGTGAGGCCAAATACACCTGCTATCAACCTTTTTGGTATTCCTTTATCTCTCTAAAGCTACTGCCAAAGCTATGCACAAATGGAAGCAAGCTAATCAAATCCACCACTACTTGCAATGAAACAATGCTAAAATCAATTCAACAATTAATCTATGAAATAACCTAAGCATAAAAGTACAATAAGAGGAACCTCTGCTGCTAGGATTGGGCCCTAACCCAAGAGCTTCAACCCTCTGAGTCAACTTAGTGTTCGATCAAGGAAATGCTCATTCTCATTATCATATCAAAAAATTACGTAATAGTGTTTTGCCACAATCCAATTGCAGAGAGTTGGGGAAATTGTTGAAAAATGTACAACAAGAAATGTTAAATTTAGAATGTGATAAAAATAGAATGTCTAAAAATAGCAGTTTGGCTAGTGAGGTCATTGGCCACATTGGGTGAGAGGTGAAACCGCTAAAAATAAAAAGTTCTAAAAATAGCATTTCTGGGTCCCTTCCTATTTTTAGTAGTGCCTGGTCTAACTATAGGAAGTAAAAACGAATTTGGTCTTAACAACAGTTTAAAATATTAATTAATTAATCTCCATGAGTTAATTAATTATGGAAAATTAAACTCGAAGTCTTTGTGAGATCATGCAATTATTTTCTCTTGATTTAGGAATTTATCCCTTGATTAAAGGAGATAACGGTTCAGTTCTATAATGAGAGATCAGTTGATTAGTTCTAACTAGTTGCAAGTTCCAGTTAGATTATTTTAACAAGTTGTAAAATGTAAAATATAGTTTGTTAATTCTTGCATGCATGTGACAACTATTATTTTAGATAACTGAGAATTCACTCATGGATAATTGTTGCATGTCAGTTCTGTCAGAGACCCAGTTGAGATCAGATGTGGGACAATGTACTGTCAGATGCTTGGATATTTCTAGTAAGTATTCCTTGCATGGAGAAGGATCTATTATAGGATATTGGAGGACTTGTGGCCTATATATTGAGGCCGAGGTAGTCCATGATTTTCATCTTTTGATTGAAGATCATCAGAGTACAGAGAAAGCAGGATAGCTATTGAGCTGATTCTTTTTGTATTGTGAAGAGGATTTCCACTTGATTGATAATACAATGTTGGGGTTTTATGCTGGTGCTTTCCCCAGTGATATATTCTGTGTTATGTGTGATTGATTTCTCTTGATCAGTTATGCATGTTTCTACTTGATGTTGCTCATGAATTCGATTATGCTTCTACTTAATGTTTTGTATAAGTAGAACAAGTATTATGCTTTAGGACATTGCATATATCGGTTTGTTCTACAGGTGAAATTTCTATAGAAATTGTACCTAATAGGGAGTTTGTGTAGGTAACCATTAGAGGTCTCCCTCTTGTATGGGAAAACTTCATTACCACCGTAAGAAATAACAATAGTTTGCCATCATTTGATGAGCCAGTTGGAAAATGCACTCAAGAAGAATCTAAGATGATTTCAAGAGATAGAATTCAAAATCATGAATAAGGAGAGACCTCTGATTTTGTTGCAGGTGACAAGAAAAGAAAAGGAAAGGGAGGATCATCAAAATAAAAAAATACAGCTCTCAAAACTCTAATAGAAGGAGTGGAAGGGAAAAATAATTGTTACACATTGAATGCTACAATTGTCACAAGAAAGGTAACTATGCTTGAGATTTCCCGAAGAAGATAATGCTTCAAGATACAACACTCAAAGCAACAATAGTAGGTTCAATACTCAAAGAGGAAGAGATGATTGAAGGGATGATCAAATGAAAGAAATGGAATCAGAAGAAGAGATGCTCTAGATGATCGTGAAGAAGACCATTTTCCTCAAAACAAGTTAAGAAACTCCAGGTATCAAAATAATGTTGCTTCTAGTCAATTTGAGTATATTATTATTTCTTCCCTCTCTAGTTCCTTTGCTTTTGATTCATATGATATTTGTCTAGTATATAGTGGGTCCTCTCAACACTTCTCCAAGTATAAGGAGTTCATCTTAAATTTAGTTGAGAGGGAAACAAGTTTGAAGATTATTCTTGGAGACAATATTGAATATCCTATCAAGGGATTTGAATTCGTCAATTTTGATTTTAATTCTGGTGAATCCAATATTCTTCATGAAGTGATGTATTTTCTGGAAATAAAGAAGAACCTTGTATCTTTTTTGGCCTTGGAAGACAAAGGAATGAGACTAGCCTTCATCAAAGGAAAATTCCTCATGTGGCTAAGGGAATCCCAAATGAAATATGCCTTTATATTGGGATCTAGAGTAGAAGGACTTTATAGAGTCACTGGAAGACCTCTTCTAGCAATGGTCCATGACACTAATCATCAAAGCGAGTTATGGCACTGAAGATTAGCACATTTACATTATGAAGCTCTTTCGAAATTGAAAAAGTTGGCCTATGAGATCCCTAATGTTTAGTTTCAACACGATGGAGTATGTCCAGGGTGTGTCAGTGGGAATAAGCCAAGGGGACCATTCTCCTCTAGCAAGAATAAAACTAATGACATCCTTCAACTCATTCATTCTAACATATCTGGACCAATTCTTGTACATTCTCTTGGTGGACATATCTACTACATAACCTTGATCAATGATTTCTCAAGGAAGACATGGATATATTACTTGAAGCATAAGGATGAGGCCTTTGATATGTTCAAGTAGTTCAAGGCTTTGATTGAAAATCAAACAAAGAAGAAAATTAAGGTCTTCAATCTTGACAATGGTGGAAAATACGTTTTGAATGAGTTCATAGACTTTTGCAAGAAGGAAGGTATCAATAAGGAGACAATTTTTCCCTATAATCCCGAACAAAATGGAATGGCTGAGAGAGAAAACATGTCTATTGTGGAAGTTTCCCAAGTTATGCTCCATTATCAAAAGTTGTCAAAGTTCCTTTGGGGTGAAGCAACAAATATAGCGGTATATGTTCAAAATAGGGTTCCCCATCAAGAATTGGAAAACAAGATTCTCGAAGAAGTATTCACAGGTGTCAAGCCCAACATTATCTATATCAGGATATTTTGTTTCCCCATTTATTTCCAAGTGTCGAAAGACAAAAGGAACACACTAGAAGCCACCAGAAGAAAAGGTATGTTTGTTGGGTATTGTGAATATTTGAAAGAATTTAGAATATATATTTATTGTTAAAGAAAGGTTTAAATTAGAAGGGATGTAACATTCGATGAATATGTTTCCCCTGGAAAAGAAAGGGACCTTACTCTACCTCCTTCTCTGAGAAGAAAGATGATGATATAGATATTTTAGAAGGTCCTTCTGTACCAAAATCTGAGAGAGACATTATTGATTATCCCATGGAGCCCATGGACCCCTTCAATCCTCCTCCATGTCATCCCCTCGCCAAGAAGATACCAATTTGGCTTTATGACACATTACAAGATGTTGAAAGGCATGTTGTTGCTCGTGGAACATTTAGAGAAAGAATGAAGTCGTGTAGGTACCAGGGATATGTTGTAGTGATGAGTAATACAATTCAAGATGAGTCTCCCACCTTTAAAGAAGCTATGAAAGAGAAATTCTAGAAGGATGCCATGGCCAAAGAATATGAATCAATCATAAAAAATGATGTATGGGATGTTGTTCTGTGACTAAAGGAGAAATCAATGGTGACTTCATAATGGTTATTCAAGATCAAGCATGGAGTTGATGGAAGCATTGAGAAATATAAGGCAAGGTTCATGGTAAGAGGATTCTCCTAGAAATAGGAAGAATATTATGATTATATCTTTTCTCCTATAGCCCAATATACCACCATCCATTTGATAGTTTCCCTTGATGCAAGTCAAGGATGGACCCTTCACCAGATGGATGTGAAGACGACATTCCATTACGACATGTTATAGGAAGAAGTTTGCTTTGAGAATCCATATGGATTTGAAGTGAAGGATCGAAAGAAACATGTTTGCAGGTTGAATAAGGCATTGTATGGCTTGAAGCAAGCCTTAGAGAATGGTATTCTTGTATTGACAGTTACCTGGTGAAGATTGGATTCACTAGAAGAAACATTGATCCTAACCTCTACCTCAAGGTGGTCCAAGGTATGCCTTTGATTTTGGTTTTATATGTGTGATGATCTATTTTTGATAGGTAGTGAGCACCCGATGATCAAGTGTAAGAGGAGTTGGCCTCTGATTTCGAGATGAAGGATCTTGGACTCATGCACTACTTTTTAGGCCTTGAGGTGTGGCAAAGGCCCGATGAGACTTTCCTTTCATAGGGTAAATATGTCGTGAAGTTGCTAGAGAGTTTTGGAATGAAAGAATGCAAGTCCCTCGACACATCAATGGAAAAAAATTTCAAGAATCTATGTGGAGAAGATGTAGGACCTTATTTTGTGAATCCATCCAATTATAGATAGTTGATTGGGGATTTGATGTTTCTTATGAACACTCATCTGGACATATGCTTTACAGTGAACACTTTGAGCCAATTTATTACTAAGCCCCTCCATGCACATTGGGTTATTTCCAAACACATTTTGAGATACTTTCATGGAACTATTACCCTTGGTCTAAGATATTCTGCCAAAGATGTTTGAATTTATGGATATACCGATGATGACTTGGTAGGAAATGTTGTTGAGAGGAAGATCACTTTGGGATGTAGTTTTAGCCTTGGATCTGCCATGATATCTTGGATGAGCAGGAAACATAAGTTTGTACCTTTTAGTACCATTGATTCATATTATATTTCCGCTAGCATGGCTAGCTGTGAGGCAGTTTGGTTGAGGAAGATTTTTAGAGAGCTATTTGAGCAAGTCCTAGACACTACAGTGATATATTGTGACAAACAAAGTGGGACCCGATTGGAAGAGAATATCATATTTCATGACAATTCCAAGCATATATAGGTAAGTTACATTATATTCGAGACATGGTGCAAAGAGGATCCATGAGACTCCATCACTTATCAACATACAACAGATAGCAAATATTCTCACCAAGTCTTTGCCGAAAGGGAAGTTTTTTTTTTTATCTTTAGAGAGTATCTTGGACTTATGGATGTGACCCCTTCGGATAAGGGGCTTCGTTGATCGATAAAACTGAGCATAACCTCTTCCCCCTTGGTAGATCTCCCAAGATGGGAATGGAACATTGAGGGATCTCTAGACAATAGGTGTGTGTGATCCCTACTCTTGTAGTAGGTTAGATATCTCCCCTATTTTTACCCATAGGGTGTGCATGATCCTTATCCTTTATGAAAAGTCGAGTACCTCCCCCTATCTTGGTCTAGAAGAGTATACCCTAATTGGCATCATACCCAAAAGCTAGGTTTGTTGAGATTGTCCCTCCCCATCTGATCAATGGGTTGAGGAGGCTTGGGGCGTGTGATCGTTACCTTTGGTAAGTTGGGCATCTCATCCAAGCTTGGATTATGATGCAATTTTTCTACCACATGAATCTTAAGGGTCATTTCCAGGGATATTGGTAGGAAATAGGATGGATGTGATCCTTACCTCTTATAGAAAGTGGTATCTTGCCCATTGATTGCATAATCGGGTGGTTGTGATCCTTGCTTGGTAAGTTGTATATCACATATTTCTTGATAGAGGGTGGTAGTTGTAGCTCCCTTGTGAGTCGTATTCTTTATATTTTAGAATTATTCAAGAGATAGAGGATATCCAAGATGATCAGAGATGACACATGACTTGATGACAAGATATTTTCATGACACAATTGGAATTTATCCCTAGTTGAGAGAGAGTTTTAATTTGGTAGCTAAGTGACAAGTTACCTCTTTCTGAGAGGACCAAAATTGACCTTTGAAGCATTTAATTTTCATAAGGAAAAGTGTATTTTTGAAGTCAAGCCCACAAGTACACAAATTGTCAAGGTCAGCCTAAGGACAAATTGCCCCTCCTCCAGTACATATAAATACAAGTGACCTCAACGTTGTTTGGACATGATATCTCACCAACTCATCTTATCTCTCTCAACCTAATTTGTTTGTATAGGTTTCGGGCAACTCTATCTCAACACGTGCAAAGGGTTTCTTGGCTTCTTTGACTTTTGCATTGAATTTATGAAACATGGACTTCGACTAGCGTTGATTGCAATGTTTGAGGGATTGTTTGACTGTGATTTGACAAGGAAATATTCTATTTGGTCATGTCGCATTAATCAGCATAGAAACCAAGGTAATATGGGTATTTTAACCAGCATTGACCATAGGGTTCAACCATAGGTTTGACTTGTATTGACCGTAGTATTCTCTCTCTTTTGACCAAGTATTCAAAGTTATTTTGGGTTGACTTTGACTAGATTTGGAAGTCAAATTTGTGGGTTGTTGACCAACTCCTTGGAAGACATATTCGATCATTGACCTTGACTGGTTAGGGAACACGTTGATTATTATTAACCTGGGAAAATTTGTAGATTTATGGCAGTTGACCAAATCGGACTATTTCATCATTGGCATATTGGTTTTTGGTTGGTTGATTTTTTGGTCAAGTCAAGGCTTTGGAATTGAATCTTTTTATTGAATTGAATCATTGTATTTTTTACTGAACATTTGAAGAAAATCTAATAGAAGAAGAATTTCAAAGGGTTTTCCCCCATGTGGGATTTTCCCTTGGTTTTTGACCAAATTGGTGTCTCTTGTTGATGCTAGTGATTGTCTCTTATTGTAATTTCATTTAATTTTCTATCTTCAAATATTGTTGATTAATGGAAGAAGTAATTGTTATTGAAAATATTTCTAATTGAAGAATTGAATTGGGCTAAAGTAATTGATATAACATAAAGAAATGGAAAATTAACACCTAAACAAACAACTTCAGTCAATGAAAAAGAGGTAGTGTTATTGTCTCCACAAAGGCTCGATTCATCAAATAAATGGCCTATGTATTATTATACAAGGTTGTTGATAATGCAATAAAAATGGTTATCCAAGTGAGATTGAGTGATACATGCATTGACATGTAAATATACAGAAGTATCAACACCTTGAAAGGTGGTTAATTCCCAAATATCATCAAGGAAGATTTTTCAAGTTTCTTGATAATCCCTGTGATCATGGTAAGTGCCAATCATCTCTTTAAAATTCACTTGTGCTTACACATCATTATTAGCATTATGAATAGTGGACATGCATATTTTACTAGTATTTTCCCTTTTGTTTCGTTCACAAGCTTGTTGAGGATTTCTTTTGAATTCCATTTGTCACCCCATTGCATTATATATATTTTTAGAACCTTTTCCTAAGAAATTATATTTTTTTTATTGGACATCAACTTATTCAAATTTAATCCCTTTTTATATCTTACACATATATTTATCATTTAGATTGGGAGCAACATCAATTTTAAGATAACACTTGGAATATCAGGAGACGAAGAAAAAACATAAACACAAGAAACTTACGTATGCATGTATATATGATTTTAATAATCCACTACTAACATGATTACTAATGCATCTCTAATACACTATTGATATAAATGATGATTAATATCTTGGATGGGATGAGATAAATGTGCATTCACTAGGCTGATGGGTGGCTAACTTTAGAATAATTATTTGTGAGGTGTGAGGTTGACAAAAGGGCAACAGAAAGGGAGGGGTTTGATATATGCCTTAATGGTTTGTTCCCTAGGTGCTAAACCAAAGATATATTTTCATGAAAGTCTTATTTAGGTACTTGCAACACCATGGTCTCAACTTATGTGTTAATGTAGGGAACAATGAAGTTATTGGTGATGGTTTCATGGGTCTATGGTTGAAGCCTCAACCTTTACGGTGAATTTAGAATATTTTTCAGGCAAAATTCACCAATAGGCTATTTTTTTGCCATTTTACTTAAAAACAATATTCACCCATTTAGTTCAAATTTTGTCCATTTTTTACATCAATATGATTACTTTAGTAATATTCACCAAAAATTTAACAATTTTAATATAAATTACATGTTTTTTATTGAATATTTACCTACATTCTATATCTATGATTTTTCAAAATATAATAGTCTCTTAAAATATTATACATAGGGGTAGTATTTGAATCCTTAAAAAATACCCATTCATGATCCCAACCTCTAATGTAGGGTAGTATTTGATATTTGGTTCTAGATTGTTCTTCTAAGGAATTTATTGGGGGGTGTCACTATTTTTTTGTATCAATTATTTTAACAAATTAGAAAGAGACTTTTTGAGTTGTGAATAGTGTTCTAGCCATCCAACCATCCAAATCAAGGTGAGATGGCTAGTGAAAGGCACATTGAAGGTGGGGGGGGGGGGAACAATAATAATAGGTACAGAGGCACACCAAGGAAGTGGATAGTTGAGATCATAGTGAAGCATGCAAAAAAAACCTACCACAATAAGCTTTCAAAAAATGTAAAAGGAGTAGTGGAGGAAATTTAGGATAGGTTTAGAGAACACAAAGGTGTGACTCCCATTGAGGAAGTTGAAGAGGAAATTTTAGAATGAATTCCAAACATTGGCTTTTCAAGGAGTTCAGATCCAAATGATTGAAAATGGTAGAAATTTATTGGCACTATTAGGAAAAAATATTGAGGGGGGGGGGTGGTGTGGGGTGAATCAGTATTTTTAATTCACTCTAACTTTCAATTTCACACTCAAGATCATGTACACTACTATTATTCAGACAACTCGCATGTGTACACACTTTCAAAGAATTAAAATTGTGTATATCCAAATTACTTAATTGTCATAACTTCCATTATATGTTTATATTAATCATTGCATTATTACTTCATTAGTCATTTAGTATGCAGTAAATAATATATAAATCATAAAACATAAGCAAAACATCAACACATGGCCACTGGGATTTTAGGTGGAAATCCAATGTGGGAGAAAAACACCACTATTTTCATCTCTATCTTCTTCTCTTATTATAAATAAAATTCTTCTTAAAATTGTGTATTGGCACAAAATTTTACCAGCATGCAGGCTCCTACCTATGGGAGCCTACAACCTCCACTCATTATCCATCGCCCATTAGAATGGAGCTACAACCCCTTAATTTTGTTTACCGACTCCTACCAAAAGGGAGCTCCTACCCCTTCACTGAAGGCTACAATCCTCAACACTTTGTGGACCACGTGTCATAATATTTCATACTGGATCCATCTATCTCAAATACACATTAAAACATTCAGGCCACCTTTCATCATATTTTCAAATTGGACCCACACCCAACATTATGCTCAAAACCAATAACCATTCTGGTCAATATCAATAACCATTCTAAAATGAAATACTAAATCAAATCATCCAATTACTGACCAAACCAAGATACCATTCAACTAATCACTGATCAAACCAAGATACCAGTCACCAAATCAAAATACTAATTAGTTAATCATGCTAATCACCACACTATCATCGACACAAGACAAATTTGAAGTCATTACAAACCCAGATAAACTTCACCTCTCAATATATATACATGATTGTTCTAAAGCATATCTACATATATACACTCTTCTTGTGCACAAAACCTGTGTACAATCTCAAAATCACTGAATACTGAACCATTTACTAATTGAATCACTATACCATTGAACCAACCACTGAATCATAAATCACTTAATACAAATATTAAACCACACTTCTGCAACATTATCATTGATCAGTATACCAAGTCAAAACCAAATAAGTCCAATTAACAATGTCACATATCAACCATCCAGATCAAAATATCATTACAGACATCAACAGAAAATATAGAATTCATCAACCCTCATCACTACACAGTAATTCAAACCTTAGAACATATGTGCAGCTTCCATTAACCAGATCTATGTATATACGTGTTTCTCATGTATAAAACCCACACTCATATTTCAATGTAATGAATACCAAAACATATCTTTGAATATATATGCGACTAATATGAATAATATCCACGAATCTACATGATAATCCCTAAGTAAACCTGTGTGTAGATCTTAAATTACTTAATCAAATATTCACTACAAATCACAACACATGTCAAACCCAAATATTTGTGCACATACTATCAAAAGCTACAGATCTCAGTAAATGTATATTCAGATCATAGTTCCACTGTAATTAAAGATCCTACATTTTTAGCAACTTAAAGCATTTTGCAACAAGAAAATCAATCAAACACATACTTCAACATATCTTCAAATATTTCATATTTGACTCTTCTCCTTGCTCCCTAGTGCACATCTATTCCAGATAATATCACACATGAATAGTCCATTACATTCTAAACTAAACTCCTTGATCTCCATCTCCTTATATATCTTTTTCCTTTGCCAATACCACAGGAAAATCCTTTGTTAATGTTGTTGGTATTTATTTGACAGGATCAAATAGACATTGTCGGCTCAATACTATGGGTGATTACCATGGCAATGGCCCCTGGTTTTTATTTTCCATGGGTACATGATTTTTGTTCACATAACGTACATATGTACACGACTATTCTTCACAGGTGTCACATATACCTTTCAAGCTTCACAATTTTCATTCAATTTGTAACTAAACTACCAATTCTATTTCATATCCATTGTAATATTTGTACCATCAAACATGTCATCTGCAACTGTTCCATAATCATCATACTATAACCATGTTGACATAAGGATATATTTGTCAAGCAGGTTTCCATATGGGACAACACATTAGTCATAATTCCAACAATATCCCCCTTTGGAATTGATGGCAACCACTTTGGTGTTTGGAAACCACCTTCACTTGCAAACACCAAGTCTTCTCTCGCCCTTTGACATCAAGGGAAAAGGGTTGAACTAGGTTGAACGAAGTACTTGCCTTTGTGCAACTCAATACTGTAGGTCTAATTTGCTGATATGAATCATGAAATCTACATAGTACTGACCATGCTCCCCTAAAGCATATGTTGGAGCTTCTAAACATATGAAATAAAAGTACACGACTTTATGACTCAAATACATGGCTATTCATGACATATCCTATAATCAATGACTCTATGGTCAGTTACCCACCATAATGGGGTTACACATTTGACCCAAATTTTACATCAATCATCCTAAATAATGGGATTACATACATAGCATGACTTGATCCCAATAGCCCATACATTAATTAATTTTACAATGATTACAACATGATTTTTTCATGACCAATACACCAACAAAGTAGAACAATAATGATGCATGGCTTTTAAAAGTGCACGCAAGTGTTCTTTCCTCTATGCAAGCCCAATATATTAATATGACATCCATGATCAACAATATATAATCTATGCAACACCTTATCCATAAAAAGAATCTCATCAATGGGTAGATGTAGCAAAACCATGATACTCACCAACAACCATCATTCTCCAAATGAACATTTGTAACATAATCGTCTGACAATGGAAACACAAATGACATAATAACAAAATGAACATCCTAATCATCAAGAAGTAATCAAGCTGATAAGATAGTGTAGCATCATCATGTGGCCAAATATCCCAACAATACTAAGCAATTGTAGTAGCATCATAAGATTTTTTTAATAAAGTAACTCATCCCCTTGACCTAATGCCATCAAGGTCAACATGCTCTCGACATGCAAAAGCATTTAAGTATCATAGAATTGATCAACAACATATTGATTATCAACCAACATCAATAGTGAACACTTCATACCATATATTCTCTTCAACACCAGTAGTAATAATGAGGAACCATTAATAGCTTCAACATATACAAGTCAAGACATAATGATAGCAACATTAACCATGAACTCAGTATAGACACCATCATGCAATAAGGAGTACTCAAGATATCATAATGCCAACATTGAACCATTAGAAGAATAGAATATGCTCCCCCTGAACCTATGGCAACTCTTCATCATCCATTCTGATCAAATCATTAGTAATAATAAGAATTTCCAACAATTCATCACTCATCATGAACCAATACTCTTTCATACTTGCATAAGGATATTATCAATATAATGCAAAAAAGAAATGTTAGACCAAAAGTTCCAGTACTGTACTGATGGAAGCATATGAGGAGCTCCCCCTAAATTTGTGTCATTTATTTATCATCACAAAAAAATATATGTGGCTGTCTAATCCAAAATCATGTGCATATGTAGTTGTCATTCATAGGAAAAACGTATAGAATTTAAAATGTTGATTTTTCATAGTCACTACTCCCCTTGGACATGACATGTTTGATCCTAATTACATTCACTCCATCAGATGCAACATTAATAACATCAAAATAATAACATAACAACATATGGAATCATCATCAAGGTTCACATGCATAACTCCCCATGAGAACATACACCTTTGATGGCATGTGGACTTGATAGTCATCATCTATTTTCGATGAGGCTATGTGCCTCACATTTACTTCTACAATCCCTGTTGTAACTATGTAATAAGTATAATAGCTTGCACTGGGTACTGTCTTCCTTTACTATGAATTTGTATAATAGGAGCTAGACCTCTTATTTATGCCTAGATTCTTCTTTAGCACATATAATTTGTTTGCATTTATGAATCCTTTTGCTATAACCTTTCCATTGTATTATTCTATAACTTAGCATTTAGTTGATGTAAACACAATTGTGTGTCCTTTATCAACTATTTGGCCTACATTTAGAATGTTCTACTTTATACCTTGGACTAATAATACATAACTTACTCTTGTATTCTTATCAAGATTAGCTCTGCCTTTTCCTAAAACCTTTATCAATGCACTATTTCCAACAATAACTTTACCATATTCGTTTTTCTTAAGAGAGATATGTTGATAAATCTAGGGTATTCAAAGTTAACAATTTCTCTTCTTGATATTTGCTTGTGATGCATTTTTACTTCTTTATCTTATAGTATTTTCTTCGCTATCTTATTAATGTGTTCTTTCATCAAGACAATTACCAAAATGCATAATTAAAAGACAAGTGACACAATATTTAAGCTTCTCCAACCAGGGCTAAAACCTCTCACCTCTTGAGAGGAAAACACAATCAAAATTATTATACTAGATTCTCAATTGATAAGTACCAATACCTTGACACAGACCCTTGACTCTAGTATCCTCCCAAGAAACTTGTCACCAACCTTGATGTTCTGCCTCTTCCTTCCTTCACCTTTCTTCTTGATCTAGAACTGCTCTTTCTCGACTTCTTATAGAGAAACTCGGGCTTTATACTTTTCATTGCTTCTTGACAACCTCCATATAGAATCTCGATCTCTAGGTCTTATCTAGAGAATCTCGGTCTCTACTTCAATTACCAAAAAGAGTCTTTCCTTTGTTGCCCCAGACGATTCCTTCTTCGCTGCCCCATAAGATCCTTATTTGCTGCCCCAAAAGATCCCTTTTACACTGCCCCAGAAGATTCTTCTTTGTTGCCCCAAAAGATCCCCTTTTTGCTGCCCTAGAAGATCCTTTTTTGTTACCCCAGAAGGTCCCTCTTCACTTCCCTAGAATAGTGACTTTTGTAACCCTAGAGAAAACCCTTTCATTGCCTCTTCTTGGCACTTATTTTGTACCTTACTTCGCATTTCTCTTAGGCCAAAATTGGATCGAACTTCTTTCTTAGAATAGAGGCCGAGTTCCTCTATTTATACATCTCTTCACTGGGTCTTTAAGCCAACTTGATAGCTGGAGGTAGGTCGACTTGTTCTAGTAGCTTCAAATTTTTTAGGCTGACTTGAAGAGGTTAGGTGACAAGTTCTTTGAGGATACTTTTACATAGAAAATATGACTCTTTACAAGTGTAACATGACTTCATTTACATGAAAATGAATCTTACATTTTATGACTAGATGACAAATAAATCCTAAAGACTCTCAATGGGAGTCTTGACTCAAAAAAAATCCCTTGCTCATGAAACCCATGAAGCAAGTCAATATGATAATTTCACTTTTCTTATTTACATCTCATTACATAAAATCATAATTACATGTCATTATGAAGACTTAACCCAGATACACTTTTCAACACTCCTCTTAACTAGGGAGGTATTCATAATGGTACTTGGACTTTCTCAATCTGAAGAATCTCTCATAAAAAGAATTTAAATTTGTAACTCATTTGTATAGAATCATACCAACCAACATTGTTATATATCAAGGTCTTGACTAACAACTCTATCTCTCCAAAAGATTAGAGCACAATGCTGGCGAGACCAATGCTTTATAGACATACTCATCATTGTCTCTCTAGGAACATACCCCACCCAGGTTCACTCAGAATATCGGTCCTCCACGACTACTCTTTCATGGGATGCCGTATCTCATCCCCTAAGAGTATCAGATGCCAATTGATTACACAATCCTCCATTTTGTCTTCCTAAGTGAAGATCAGAACAACATGTCTATCACTCCTTTTTATACCAGTGGGTTTTATTCCATTAAAGGAATGTACTCATTCCTATCACAAAGGAATGTACCTAAGCTCTCTTCTTAGGAATTTCCAGATTTCTTCCAAGTAAGAAACTTCTTCTCAGGCTCCCTCTTAACCAGGGACCTATTGCAGCTCTTCATGTGACTGCTTAAAGAGCTCCTTCCTTCCATGTCATGAATTTCTTCTTTGTTAAAGAGACTTCATCTTTGGGAACTTCTACATAGGGAACATATCATCCATCACTTTTGTTCATGAGTCAATCATGTCCTCAACTCATCAAACAGTGATCCATCAGTCTTCCATCTTGCTTTGCTTCATGTTGTTATGCTTTTATACCATATTTTGGAACAACATTTCATCCTTTTATATGGTCTTTTTGGAATTCATTCATAGACCTTTCCTTTAATAGTTAAACATAAGCCCAAACAAATGTTAGTTCAAAAATAATTAATCATTTCAAATCAGAATTACCTTTGTGATGATCTTTCACCATGACATATTTTTGTAAGTATCAACATCCTGTATGCAGATTGACATATCTCCCACTGGTATCCTTTGTCAAGGGTCTCTATATTTTTCTGACTTCCATCAGATTCTTTACATCCTTTTGGGAGATATTATATTGAAGTCTTCTTGGACTTCGGATGTTGAATGCCTTTTACCTTCGTTACATATTATCACGATCTCTTCCTATCTCTTTACACACACTTCATTCCTAGGAGCTTCCAATCATAGTTCCTTGATTATAGTCAGCTTCCTCATGATTCATGTGAGAACATATTATGTTGATTTCATCTAGTGTGACTTATGCTTTGTTGCAATCTTTTAGAGGAGGAGATACTTTCTTCTTTTGATCATGTTTCCCAAGATGGAGATAGTGATCCATATTATCTGCAACTATATGACATGAATTTTATAATATCCTATGTTAGCATACATACCTCATATTTCTTTTGGTCATGAAGACTTCTTCATTTGAAAGGAATTTGTCCTTTAGCCCTAATTTCCTGTTATGTCATCATACCATCATTCCTTGAACCCTATGAGTTGGAATTCTTGATGAAAACCTTTTTCTTCCTTTCTATATTGGTGAATCCTTTGATTAGCATTCTATAAGAGAAACTTGAGAATGCTTCATATCCTTACCCGACATATGTTTTCTTCTATGATGTTCTTAGTTGATGATGACCTCTATTTCTCTAAGTATTAAAAGGTTTCCTAAGAGCTTCCTATCCTTTGTAATCAGTAGGATATGTACAAGACATACTTTATGCTTCCCATGTCTCGAGCTCTTACTTCTAATGTTTCTATACTATTTTCTAGCCTAATGCATCCTATCTTATTTAAATTTCACCCTATCCATAATTTACAAGTGAAAATTACCTTCTCGAGAAGAAGATCATCTCAGTCATAATAAAGATCTTTTATTTCTTCATTCTTATGATTCTTTGACTTAGGTTCTTTTACTTCCTTGGTAATGTGTGCTTCTTCTCTATTCCTTTTTTCCTTGCCATGGTTAGGAAAATATCTTATATAGTGTCCAAGTCCATGACATCCAGAGCATCTTATCTTATCCATGTTCTTTCTCTTCTTTGAAGGACCAAGCTTTCCCTTTCTTCTTGTTATTGTAGCATATGCTTTATTCTGTTCACTTGGTCCGACATCAATCTTTGCCTTCAGTCTAGTTTCTTCAATCTTACAGAGTGACCATAGATCTTGAAATGGAGTAGTCTCTTTCTTCCCATATAAAATTGAAGTGAAGTTACCCCATTCTTATGGTAGATCATTTAGTACCACTGTGGTCATTTCTCTATCAAACATAACTTATCCTAGTTCTTGTAGGGGACTCCCAAAATATACGTGACAGTACATGGTAGTGTGGTCCGCAATATTGTTGTCTAATGTGTAATCATTCGATGAGATCTTTCCCATATACTTTACGTGCATGGAGCACCACAAATATACCTAAAGGTATGTGGAGTACAATACTATACACTCACATACATGGAACGATATTTCACCCTCGGGATGCAACACTCGCAAACAATGACAACTCCTACGTTTAACGATGTCCAAACATGTCTCTAGCCTAGACCTCTATGTGTTTGTGTTAATGTTACAAATTCTCCTTAGGTTGATTCAGTAAATTTTAATTTGATCTTGAATTAAGTTTCAGTTTTATGTCTCACCACAAATTCACTTGAATTCGCTAATATGAAAATCTAGCATGAGGAAATGGAATCTTTCTCTTCAATGAAAACCTAACTGAGGAAGGGGAGAAACAAACAATATGAAGCATATAAAATGCAACAAACAAGATGCTTAAATCAATTCCCTTTTCATGCAACTGTTCCTAAATAAATATGGATGCAAAACCCTAAATCCCAATGCAAGATTTTCAAAATGAAGAAAACTAAGATGTAAAACAATTTAATCATTGATTCAGATGCACTTTTCAGAATGAGGACTAGAACAACAATTCATCCAAGCGATCAATGATAAAAAAAAAATAATCGAAAGTGACCTAATGATAAGAACAAAGAAAAATCAAAACCAATTCTTACCAAGGAAATCAACCACACATGAAAACCAAATGGAGGATCCAGAGAGACCATAAGACACTCAATACTTAGGGAAGGTCATCTGGAAGTAGTTTGATTAAATACAAGGATCAACGCAAGTGCAAAAGAGGCACTAGTGCTCAACAACGTAGGCATAGAGAGGGCCCAAGTGAGGTGCAAAGCAGGAATAGAGACGGCCCATGTGAGGTGAAATGCTCTATCAACAGGCTAGAGGGTGTGTTGGTCCTCGGAAAGAGGATTCTGACACAAAAATGTAAACAAGACTCAATGCAATCACTTCTTAGGTCCATTCTTGGATGATTAAAGTAACAAAGGTCTATGATAGAGGTAAATCAACACAATGAACAAAGAAACCACCAAGGGAATACACCGTTACCAAGTGGATTCACTAATTTGTTATACGATATTTACGATCGTAGACATAAATATCTCCTCTAGGTTTGGTGGCTAAACTAGAACAAAAGAATGACAAAGGACCCAATGTTTTCCTTGAAGTAAGTAAATGAGGGGAAGAAACCTACTTGGAATCTATCATATGTTTCACTCCTTCTTTGGCTTGAATGCTCCAATCCCAGCTCCAACTACCAAAATTATAACCTGCACAACTAGACAACACAAGCCAATAAACTACGAGACCAATGCAGCATCATCTATATACTTCATTCAACAGATCGACATGGTATTGAAATATATGAAATAATGACATCACATATAGGAAAATAAGAGAAATATGTATTGATATAAATGGAGTGAGTTACAACCATGAATAGGTGTCAATCTTGTAGAAGAGCTCCTCCAAGTTGTTGACTTGTCCTTCCTCTGTTACAAAGTGTACCTCCAATCACCCCGAATGCATGAAAACCTCACTCTCTTCACAACAACATAAGGGTAGAATCACTCTCCAAAATCCAACCTCATGCATATGCAAGGTTGTAAATATATAGAGTGGGGTAAGTTGGGAGTTCTTATCCTTTTACTAATCTTAGGACTGAGATCCACTCTTTATGGGAGGATGAGATCTAAGGATAAGGGATGGAAACTTCAAGGTGGGATAGGATAGGATTCAAGAGTTTTATCTGAAGTAAATGGTTACAACAGATCCTTGAAGCTTTTGGAAATGGAGGCTTTGGAATTCTCTCCCTTTCTCCCGAATTTATAGAACCAATGCAGGTGTAAGGAAGGCAACATGTAGGTGATCAATGCAGGTCACATTGGAACAACATGTAGGTGCGTTGTCTAGTAAGAGGTTAGGGTGCATTGGTCCTAAAACTAGTTCAGATGATGGACTTCATGGCAGAAACTGTGGGGAATGAGAGAGTCAAGCATAGGGATTTGTGCAATGATGATGTAAAGGGGGAATAAGATGTGAATGGTCCCATTAAAAGGATGATTGATATGTTTGAACAATAACTTTATCATGTATCAATTAATGCATTACTAATATTATCAATTTATTGATGATAAATAAAGTAGAAATTAGTAACATATTTATAATGCAAATTTTAATTGTTATTTCATTGATTAGATTTGTATATTATTAATACATCCTGGTATAATTAATAATGTGATGATAATATTTATTGTATATGATTAATGTCATTCTTTATGTTATATCTATCTATCTATCTATCTATCTATCTATATATAAATACTATATATATATTATATATATTATATATATATATAGAGATATATATATTGTAATTTGGCTAGCTTTCATATTATTTTTCAAAAAAATGGTTATAAAGGCAGTCATAATGTCTAAGAACACAAAGAATCAACATGTTTAGAGTAGACCTATCAAGTTATTGCTAAGGTTCCATACCAAGATAAACATAACATAAGATTATGATACTATTATTCTAGATATGTGATGATTGTATATATGACAAAGCTAAAAACCTATGAACCAAAATAATCTTGGAAAGACTATAGCTAACTAACGTTGATGAATATTGGAGGTAACTCATCCTTTGAATTGGGTTTGGAAACTAGTTTTAGACTACATTGCATCCACATTTCCAAACTCCTCTTCATTTTCGTTTCTAGGTTGTTCTTCTTTTCCCATAACCTCACTTTTCCTTGAATCACCATATTTTCTGGATGAGTTTCTCATATTTATTATCAATGTCATCTAATCACTATTCCAACAAGTTTGGTTTATTGAAGGCTTTATTTTGATGAGTCGCTCCTATATTCATTGTCATGTCCATGAAGATATTCTTTTTCTTGTTGGCATTATGGCTAATGTGTTGTTTTTTATGGCAACATGCTTGACAAATATGTCCTTAATGTCAACTTGGTTATAATATGATGATTATGGAACTATTCTAGATGACATGTTTGATGGTACAAATATTATAGAGGATATGAAGGAGAATTGGCAGTTTAGTTACAGATTGAATGAAAATTGTGATGGTTGAAAAGTATAGGCGACCCTTATGGAGAATGGTCACGTACATACACAAGTTATGTGAACAAAAGTCATGTATGGAAATCCTACCCATGGAAAATAAAAACCATGATCCATTACCATGGTAATCACCCATAGTATTGTGTTGACAACATCTATTTGATCTTGGCAAACGAATACCGACAACCTTACCAAAGGATTTTCCTATGGTATTGGCAAAGGAAAAAACTATATAAGGAGATAGAGATCAAGGAATTTAGTTTGCAATGTAATGGATTATTTATGTGTGATCTGATCTGAACAAATGTGCATCAGGGAGCAAGGAGAAGACTCATATCTGAAAGATCTGAAGATATGTTGAAGTATATGTTTGATTGATTTTCTTGTTGCAAAATGTTTTATGTGGCTAATAATGCAAGATCTGTGATTATGGTGGAATTATGATCTGAATATATATTTATTGAGATCTATAGATTTTGAAAGTATGTGCACAAATATCTGGGTTTGACATGCGTTGTGATACACAATGAAGATCAGATTCAATAATTTAAGATTTGTACGCTGGTTTGCTTTGGTATTATTGCGTACATACACAAATATTCTCTTGATTAGTCACATATATATATTTTGAGATATGTTTTGGTATTCAGTACATTGAAATATGAACACAAGTTTTATACATGAGAAACACATATTCACAGATCTGGTTAATCATAGTCGTGTATATGTTTTATGGTTTGGATTGTTTCTAAGTGATGATAATTGATGAATTCTATATTATTTGTTGTTGTTTGTCAATGATATCATGATAAGGATGGTTGATATGTGAAAATGTTAATTGGGATGATTTGGTTGTGACTTTATATTTATTAGTAATGATCTGTGACCGGTTATGTGATATGTGATTTAATGGTTGGTTCAATGGTAGAGTGATTGAGTTAGTCAATGGTTTAGTATTCATTGATTTGAGATCAGTATACAATTTTTGTGCACATGAAGAGCGTATATACCTAGATATGCTTCATAATAGTCACATATATATTCTAAGTGAAGTTGATTAGGGTTTGTAATGACTACAGATTTGTTTAGCATTGATGACAATGTGGTCATTACCATGATTAGTTGGTTAGTATTTTGATTTGGTGATTGGTATCTTGGTTTGATTAGTGATTGGTTGAATGGTATCTTGGTTTGATTAGTAATTGGATGATTTGATTTTATATTTGGTTTCAGAATGGTTATTGATACTGAGTAGAATGGTTCAATGGTACTAAGCATAATGTTGGGCGTGGGTCCAATTTGAAAATATGGTGAAAGTTGGCCTGCATGTTTTAATGTGTATTTCAGATAGGTGGATCTAGTATGAAATATTATGAAATGTGGTCTATGAGGGGGTAGGATCTCCCTTTTAGTAGGATTCAGTAAACAAGATTAGGGGGTTGTAGCTCCCTTCTAGTGGGTGCTGGAGAACAAGTGGAGGTTGTAGCCTCCTACATGTAGGAGTCTATGTGCTAGTAAGAGTCCGCGACAATACAAAATTGTAAGAAGAATTTTCTTTATAATAAGAGAAAAAGATAGAGACTACAACAATAGTGGTTTTCTCCCACATTGAGTTTCCACCTAAAATCCTGTTATCCATATGTGTTGATTTTTTTCTTATGTGTTTTGATTTATCTATTCTTTATTGCATGCTAAATGGATAATGAACTATTAAGGCAATGATTAAGTTAAAAATCTGATGGAAGTTATGAAAATTAAGTAATATGGATATATGCAGTTTTAATTCACTAAAAGCACATACACACACAAGTTATCTAAATAACAGAAGTCTATAGAATTTTGAATGTGAAATTGAAAGGTAAAGTGAATTAAAAATACTTATTTACCACCGCTTCAGTATTTTTCGTAATAATTCGTATCAGAGCAGGTCGCTCTAGTAGAAACTTAACCACTTAAGAGTGGATCAAGGACAATGGGAAAGAATCACAAGAAGAAGGCAACACAAAGGAAGAGGTCAAGTTAGGAAAGTAGTGGCAGTGATGTATCTGATGTCGAGGCAATATCTGCATTCACAGATCAAGGGTAATCATTAGTTGAACAAGATAAATAAGAAAGTGTGGACAATAAAGGTATGATTTTACTTGATGATACTAACTATGATGTTTAGAAATAAAATATGAAGGTGATGTTTCTCAGAGCTAATGTTTGAAATTCAATTTGTGATGGTTATTTTAATACCCCTCCATCAGATAAATATCTCCAGAAGAATAAACTAGCATTAAATGAAATCTTTAGTATGATATATGATTTAGTATCATAGAAAGTTATGCATTATAAAACCACAAAGTAAGTAGGGGATAATCTACAGGCCTTTCATAAAGGAAAAGGAAATATAGTGATAAAGGAAGTTTATTCATTAGGTAAACTAACAAGTAATATTGTTTCTAAAGGTGCATCAAAAGATGAGAGAGGTTATGAAACAACACTTGTTATATCATATGGAGTTACTGATCTAGAAGAAGATAGGTTAGAAGAAGTACTTAATCTTAGAATAAAAATTTCTTCTTCTTTGGAAAATATTATAGGTCGTTATCCATCCATAGGTAACTGAATTGTGATACACTAAACACATAATTCAGGGAGATTGGTTATCATACGTTAAGTCCTTGGCACACCAAGGTGTATATTGCAGTTCACGGTTGCTTAGTAATCCTTTATGCCTAGATTACCCTCTTTTTAATTTATTTCTTTTTTTTCTGATAAAATTTTCTATCCAACATGGAACAACAAGATACTCCACTTGGTCATCCATGTAAAATGAAAAATAAGCCTCCTCTTCCACTAGAGGCCACTCTTGGTCGTTGTTAGAAGCATAGAATAATGCAAACTATCGGATCGAGAAACTCGGGAACTACTTCTGGTCCTCCTCCTGAATCTGATCAACTAGAATCATCTATCCCCTTGAGTACCGAACCTGAGATTACATCTACTCTTGTTGGTGAAATTGACACAATCGATACTGAATTACCTGAGACTTTGTTCCCTGAGGTTATACAATCTAACCTTCCTGAGTCAAAAATTTTATTTCCTGAGGTCATTGAACCTGAGGAGCCTCAGTCATCATTGTCTGTTACTTCAGGTGTTCCATATTCTCTTCTGTTGTCTCAAACAGATCCGCCTACTATATATATTAGTGTCGATGGTGAACCGCTTCCACCTGGACTTACGAGTATCAAGGGGATGTCACAAGAAGAGCCTCACCCTTCTACTCATTTGGAGGGACTTTTCCTTTATCCAACCCATCCTCTTCTTCATCCTCCACCTCTTGAATAGACCCATTTACCTGATTCTTTTGACTTACCCCTGTATTTAACACTAAAATATACATTGGGATTATTGACCATGATTGGAACCAATATGGATTCTCAGCTTGCATCTACCACTATGGTTGCGACTTCAAATGTTTCTTCCACATCTATGTTTTCAACATCACCAGAGGCACATCTGTATGGTGGCCTATTTGTCCCACCTGGTTATCAGTATTTATCTGGTACCTTCTCTGGACTTCCCCCATGTCATCCACTTTAGGAATTCCATCTGGCATTGCTCTTATGAGTGCTTCTCAGCCTGCTTCTTTTCCTCATCCTACACCAACATTTGAACAATAGGCTGACCCCTATATTAGTGTGCAAGGTTTTCTTCAACAACCTAACTATCCTTATGTTGGGTCCCCCCGACATGGAGGGAAGTTGCCTTCATCATCCCCTCCTCTTTTGGCAGGGGGGAAACCTATTGTTGGTATACCTCAAATTGAAAACCATCCTTATTATAGTCCTCTTTATCTTGGGATAGATGCTATTGTTTGGTAGCCTACTTTTCCTATTCAAACTGGTTTGATGTTGGGTTCATCGTTTGTTTCCTAAGATGTACCATCATCTCAAATTCCTATTCCTCAATCTATACATAAACAAGCTCAAATTCATGTAACTCAACTTGTACAGGATGCAATCACATCTCAACCCATTCCTTTAGTATCTGGTACCTCTCAGGTTCCACTTACTTAGCCTTTACAAGTTCCTTTGCAATCCAAATCTCTTGCACAAGGTGTTCCTCAAATTCTAGTAGGGAAGACTATATACGGTATGGCACAACATCAATCAAACCCTGTTTATCTTGGGACAACGAAAATTCCCATTACGAAATAGTATAAACCTTATCAGGGTATTCCTTAAGTGCCTTTTCAAGGCCAACAAATTCATGGCTATCTTGAGGCTCATCAACAAGGTCATTTGTATTCTGTCTATCAGAACCCTCCTTATTCTGGTAACTAGGTTCCTTATTATAAGAACCCTTCTTATTCAGGAATGCAAGTACCTGTTGCCTAGGCTATTCCTTTATATCCAGGGCATCCTTCACCAGACTTTAATAGACAATTGTCTTTTGTGACCACTCTTGAGTTGCAAAATTTGATTTAGCTCATCAATGACCCCATCACTCATTCACCTTGGTGGTCGATTATTCCTACTAAATTTCCTCAATGACGATTCAAACTCCCTTAATGATGTTTCTATTTAACTTCATATTTTCCAAATAACACTTACAAGTACTGTTGCTAAATGGTATATTGAATTACCCAAAGCTTCATTCCATGATTTTAGTACCTTAGCCAAAACCTTCCTCATGCATTTCTAGTCACCCATTGCAATGCAAAACTGGAATAGATTTGTTAACCAACTTCAAACAATCAGATACCACTCACGTTTCAGATCACATTCATGAGTGGAGGCGTCATCGCCAGTTGGTCAAAACTTATGTTCCCGATCAATTGCTCGCAGAATGGTTCACCAAATCTATGTTGGCACCTATAACAGAAGATGTGGCCAAAGGTGGAGTCATACTAAATAGAAAATAATTGCTCATGCGTAATATTTGAACTTGTTTTATACCTAATCTGACATGCTCTATGATAATATACCAAATGCTTCGAGACCTTCGAATATTGTTCCTCCTATTTTTCTTGGTAAAGAATCTCATGCTACTTATGGCATTATTGGTTCTACCAACATGCAGATGGTGAGTAAACCATTTGGAATTGTTCCTCCCGTATCATCTCAAAACCCTTAATCCCACCCTTCTACAGCTTCTTCTTTAAAAATAAATGTTGTTTCATATGATAAATGCAAGTCTCAACAACAACTTGGAAGTAAGAAGAAAGGAAGATGTAACAAGAAGAAATATCCCTCTCCATAGGATAAACACAAAAATAAGTATTCTGATGAGAAATGGAAGCCTCTATATCCTTGCTTGATTTGCAACAAGGAACACTTTACACATGATTTTCCTCACCGTGCAAAAGTGAATCAATTTCTTAAATCTTCCACTTCTCTTGAAGTGTTGACTGACCCATTTCCTAATCAAGAGACTCATATGGTTGCTCGGGAACCATATTCCTCTAACACGATTTTGATGCTTTCCTCTTCGAAGCCGAGATCTAACATTTTGGTGGCTACTCGGAATAAGGATTATGGGAATGAAAATCTATCAAATGGTCAGGCTACTAATTAACTTACCAATTCAGCACCATCCTCATTAATCCCACTCCATTTTCAATTCCCACTGAATTGACTATCAAACCTCCAAAGGGCGTTATTCATAAGTCAACTTTCAACCCTCGTGCAAGAGCCACTCATAATTATAACGTAGTTGAATACTTGGCTCAGTGTCCATCATCTATATCGACTCTATAGGTGTTTCAGAATTGCCCCGCACAAAATAAGGCTTTACTTTCATCTATTGGATGTGTGGATCCATCAGATTCCAGCCTTGTTGTTTTCTCTCATGAAACCTATACCCCTCGACTTCCATCTCAGTTAGATTTTATAATCAAGTCATCGTCTATGGTAAAAAAATTCATCATTCTATCATGGATGAAGGAGCCTCAACTTGCATTCTGTCCATATCTTGCTAGAAGGCGATTGGTTCTCCTCAACTGAGTCAGTCACCTACTATATTGAAGGCTTTTGATGGGAGAACATATAAACCTTGTGGGATTTCCAACTCCCTACAAGTTGAATTAGGGGGAAAAACTATGTCCATAGAAGTGGGATTTATTGATGGACCTTTCGATTATAATCTTCTATTAGGACATATGTGGGTTTATGCCATGGCTTCTATCATTTTGACTTACTTCCATATGATCGCCTTTCCTCATAAAGGTGAGATTGTAGCCATAAACCAACTCACCTTTCTTTCCTCTCATTCACATGTAACTGGAAGTGTCCTTCTTGTGGGGGAAACCCTATAGTCATATGAGCATGTCGGAGTTGGATTGTTGAAGGATTCTTCACTTATGGGGACCTTTCCATTCCCTCCTCCTCTCCTTCCTAAAAACTCATCTTTGGTAGCCTATATCAACATGATATCATCTTCTACTATCTTGGATGATCCATGGATTCTACTAGGTGAAACTAACATCCAAAGTTCTAGCGTCCGAATGCCACTAAGCCCTATTGAGCTAGATTATAAAGCCATTTATTTGGCTTGTGTAGTTTTCTCTTTTGATTCGCTTAATTGGGTAGATAGATCATTGGACTATGGTACATCTTCCTATCCTTTCTCGCGTGTATTCTCTACTGACAAAAGCATCATGGAAATCATGATTTCGGATGATGCATCATGGGACGAACATCATCATCATTCCTCCTTACCTAATTCCATTGAGTATAGCCTCAGTGATGTATACTCGCCCAATTTTGTCGATTTTTTTACGAATTACATGTCCATTCATGAGGTCAATTCATAAAAGAACCTTTTGAATATTGATGAAACGATACCTCTTGAAATTTCCATCAAGCCAGGTGTTGTTGAAAATCTACACATTGGAGCATCTTGTTCTCCTTCCAAAATCGAGACATATAGAGCCATTTTTCATGAGTTTTGAGATGTGTTTACATGGACATACGAGGAGATGCCAGGTATCGACCCAAATATAGTTGTACATGAAATTAAGACATATCTTGATGCCAAACCAGTCTGAAAGCACCTCCACCCGGTCCATCCCAAGAAGGCTACTAGTATTAAGGCTGAAGTTGAAAATCTTCTTCAAGTTGGTTTCATATACCCTATTCCTTTAATTGATTGGGTGTAGAATATAGTCCTTATCATGAATAAATAGGGCACCATTCGAGTGTGTGTCGATTATTAGGATGTCAATCATGCACGTCCAAAGGACAATTATCCCACCCTGTTTATTGACTATATTGTTGATGATTGTGTTGGCTACGAAACTTATTCATTTATGGATGGATTTTTGAGCTATAATCAAATCAACATTCCCACGGCAGACCAACCTAAAACTTATTTTATTTGTCCTTGGGGCACTTTCTCTTAGGGGAAACTCCTGTTTGGTTTGAATAATGATGGGGCCATGTTTCAATATGACATGGATTACACTTTTCATGATATCAAACACATCGTTCGACCATATTTGAATGACCTCCCTGCTCACTCAAAACATCAATTCGATCACCAGATGTATCTTCGGGCTATTTTCCTTCGCTGTAGACATTATAATATTCACCTTAACCCACACAAATGTGTGCTTTATGTCAATTCTGGTAGACTCTTAGGTTTCATTATTTAGAAACAAGGAATTCATATAGATCCATTAAAAGTACAAGTAATTGTTGATTTTCCTGCACCTTCTTCATTAGTTTAGCTTCAACGACTTCAATGGAAATCTAACTTCCTATGAAGTTTCATCCGTAACTATGCTGAATTGACCAAATGATTCACTCGCTTACTGAAAAAAGGGGTTCCCTTCCATTGGGATGACACAACACATAAAGTGTTTGATGCCCTGAATGATGTGCTGATTGCCTGATTACTTCCTGTATCTTGCTGCTAACATTTCTACTATAGCAATGGTATTGGTCCAAGAAGATGATTTAGGAACCATACATCCCATTTACTATCAAAGTCAGAATATCAATGATACTAAGATCTGATATTCACGCGTAGTAAATTTTTCTGTGGTGGTTGTTCAAGCCATTCAAATATTTCACCATTACATCCTTCTTCGAAAGACTATGGTCATTTCAGATTGCAACCTATGACATACATTTATTCACGTAAATTATTGGGGGGGCAAGTACTCGAAATGGATTGCTATCTTACAAGAATTTTTCCTAGAGTTCATCAAATCCAAGTCAAAGAAATCCCTAGTTTTCGCAGAACTAATGTGCGATCTCCCTTTCTCTAATTCAGAACCTATATCTAAATATTTTATTCCTGACTAGTCATTGTTTCTGATCTCATCATCTAACCTATGGTATGTAGATTTATTAATTTATCTCTAGCCCAAACTTTCCGGTCTAATACCTCTCACTCGAAGTAGCGATGTATTCGTTACCAAGCTTGAAATTATGTTATTATCAACAACACCCTTTATCGTCATGGTATCGATATAATCTTACAAAGGTGCCTCACACTTGAGGAGGATGAGAAAGTCTTAAATGAATGTGACTCAGGGGATGTGGAGGACATTTATTTGGTTATGCTACCACCCATAAAATTTTATGTGTTGGTTACTTTTGGTCTACCATATTTCGAGATTGCACTCTTGTTGTCCAGAAGTGTCATGTGTGTCAGATATATAATCGTAAGACCCATGCTCTACCCACTCCGTTGCATCCCGTTATCATTTTTGGTTCCTTTGTGAAATGGGGTATCGAATTCATGACATGTAACCCTAACTCGGCCATGGGGCATGGTTATATTATTGTCATTGTTGACTACTTTACTAAGTGGGCTGAGGCGATGCCTACATTTAACAATGCTAAAAAAAAAATGTATGCCTCTTTTTCAACCACATCATCGCAAAGTTTGGTGTTTCACAAGAAATAATTACGGATCATGAAACACATTTTCAAAATAATATGATGACTGAACTGACTGCTAAGCTGGGAATTTCCCATGAAATTTCCACTCCCTACTATCCTCGGGCTAACGGACAAGTTGAGGCCATCAACAAAGTTCTTAATACGATGCTTCAATGCATGGTAGGTGTCCACAAATCAGACTGCCATTTTCTCATTTATGCTACTTTGTGGGCATACCAAACCTCAGTCAGGACGATTATTGGATTCACACCCTTTCATTTGGTATATGGTCTGGAATCTATCCTCCCCATTGAATGTGAGATTCCATCATTGAAACCAGCTATTAAACTTCTTCCTGCCACTTTTGTAGAGGATGAGCATATTTTACATCTGACTTGTTTATATGAAACCCGACATGATGCTGCTATAGCTAACGAAGCTCATAAAAGACACATCAAGGCGTAGTATGACAAGAGTGTCAAGGCTCATGTCTTCTTGGAAGGAGACCTTATCCTGTTATATGACTAGGAGTATGATAAATTAGGTCTAGGGAAGTTTCAACCCATGTGGTTAGATCCATATATTATCAAGCGAGTCCTTGCAAAACGGGCCTATGAATTAGTATATCTTGATGGAGTTCCCTTAGCACAACCTAGAAATGGGTCATACCTCAAAAAACACTATGCTTGATCTCAAGTGTAGTTTTCATTGTGTACATACTGTCTATAGGTGTGTTGAGTGTGTTTGCAGTGTGTCTTTTTAGAGTTTCACATGGTTGTTGTTGATTCCCTTTTACGTTTTGTTTGCATATGTCGATATCTCTTGAAACTTTCATCGGTTATGCTAATGGTGCTAGTCATAGTACTCGAAACCTATCTTCCACAACATGGGCTATTTTTACTCCAAATGGTGAGTTAGTGAGTTTGTAAGGGATTTGTATTGGTCACTCCACCAACAATATCGTTGAGTATAGCGCAATGGTTGAGTTACCGTGTGATGTTATTTCATAAGGTATCCATCATTTAGTTGTCAGAATTGACTCACAACTTGTAGTACTACAACTTGTCGGTGTCTATTCAGCTAGAAGTCCCACCATATTACACATGGTTTTAAGAGTATGCCTTCTAGAAAGACATTTCAATTTCATACAATATGAACACATTTCTAGAAATATAAATACATTGATAGATGCCCTAGATAATCATGTTTTAGATGGGCACTTGCAACGAATGTAATTTATTTTCAATTCACATCACATCCTATTGAAAATACAATAGAAACCCAAAAACACTGAATATATATATATATATATAAGTTTGGTTTTACAAAAAATTGTGCCTAAGACACATGTGGCATACATCTCCCATATAAAAAATTACATGCAAGATCTAAGTATACATAATCAATGGCGTTCATGATAAAATGACACTGCATGAGCCATCTTGCGCAATAGTCTATGAATATGACTAGGAACTCCTATGGTGTATCACTAAAGTCACAATGGAAGATTATCGACTGTGGTATCATCAATTCCATGTGTCAACCCTTTAATGTGGTGCTTCACCTCTGATAAGACCTCTATTACATCACGGCCTCGTAGCATATCTCGTTCCATTGCAGTAACCTGTGCTGGTTCTAATGCCGCCTCATGCTGTTAGTCCTCTATAAGATGGAGTTATGAAGCACCAACAAGTCGAACTGGTCCCACATCTACATGAAACATCGATAGTTTGGTCTTAAAAACATCAAAAAACACAAAAAAAAGAAAATTATAAAACTTCCAAAAATTAAAATGTCAAAATTTCTTACATGAAGCACCCCATTCCTCACCCTCAAGAAGCACAAGCTTAGGGTCATCATGGAAATCCATTCCTACGTAAGGGTAGTCATTAATCATGATAAACTATTTGCTCAACCACCTAAAGAAGGATGGTGAGAACTTTATCATTGACAGCCCTGCATGTCAGGACATACAATCTATCCACCCCCGCATCCGTGGCACCCTCAGATCAATAGGCTCAAGTATGATATGTTGAGGCTAAAGTAATGGAACCCGTTCTAGTGCAAAAGAAACTAAGATTGAACCATATTCAAAGCTCTTTAGTTTTCATTATTTGTCCTTACTCAGTTGTTCTTTCATGTTGACCAGAACTCCCTCACTCCAGTTGAAGAGTGTTGGCTCTAGACACCCCAATCCATATTTCATATATGATCTGCTTGCCACATGCAATGTGGAGCTATGTTCCAATCTTGCAATAATGAATAGGATCATTCTCAAAGGTAGCTAGTTTACACTTTTTATACTAATCTTTCCCCTTTGTTGGTTGGGCTCAAGTTCTACAATAGGTGGCGATATAATCTTTCACTATCTCCCCACCACTTGTCCCACCTAGGAGAGATATGGGGGAAATCTTCATGGACAGTCCTGTCAGAAAGTAGATATCCTATACCTTTATCTTGATTATATGTTCCCCAAACCTGAATGTTTGTGCTTGAACATTCCATGAACGAACAAGGTATTTCAACAACTCCATTTGTTGCCTCATACCGGGAAGCTAGAAGAATTTTAGTAATCCACAATTCTTTAATGCCTAGAGGGTAGCAAGATCATTTGCTACATTTAATCTTGTTCCTCTTGTTCTCTTTCTCCCAATATGAAAGTGATTTTGTGTCGATGAACCCCTAAAATATCAACAAGAGATTCATTAGGATCCTTTTCATGCAAAAACATTATCAAATTTTGAAGGAAAACTGATAAAAAAACTTAGCATTTGTGCCCAAACCAAAGCATTGCATCTCTTCCTGTTGTTAGGAACCAAATCTGCTTAACTTTTCCTTACATTTCCACCCATCCTTTTATCCTTTTTACCCTCATTAACATACACTTATTATGATAAATCTATGAGGTAAACCCCTTTCTCTATCTCTTGGAATATTTAATTAATGAAGTAGAGTCATGAGGGTTTTGCCAATGCAAACCACTAAAACTTGTTATGTTCATAGATTTCGAGGAATAGGTGTTGATCTCACCATGTGTATCAGCAGTTACGTGACTCACAATAGCAGTTCAACAATGCTGAAACAACATAACAAACTCATAGTTGTTTTAATCCATTTTGGATCGTTTCTGTTCTTGCTCTCTCAGCACTAATGCTATTCTGAATTGTTCTATATTTTTGGGCATTTAGTTGCCAGGTTTTGGGGAAGATGTTATTACCCTTGTATTGTATAAAAGAGGCTTCATTCCTATGCGAAGGGTTATCCACGCAGAGATATGTATTGTAACAACTCTTCTATAGGATTAATAAAGTATAAGTACCTTACTATTCTATCCTTCGTTGTGAGTTAACACATCCCTGGTCAGAGAGTTGGTCCTGCTCTTCTGATCAGGTGCTGCGTGTCTTCCTTTTATGTATGTTGTTTAATTGCTGCATTTATTTTCTTATTGTTGTGATAGATTTCCATAGATTGTTGTTAATGTCTTTTTAAGTTCTGCAATTTAATTTCTATTATTGTTATAGCGATGCTTTAATATCTTAGTCACGAACCCTTAGTTGATGTAAGATTGTAACCTTGCTCCTGCATATACCTTTCGCGTTACCTTGAAAAGTGTACGCACCCAGATTGATGAATTAATGTAGGAAACCAGGTTGAATAATTTGTTCACACTCAGACACCAACATTTTGGCGTCATTGCTAGGGAAAGCTAACAAGGTGCAAGACATGATCTGTATCGACCAGAGGGTCAATCTCTCATCTTAGGGAGGGAAGTGTTACCCTACTCTAATTCTTGAGCGTAGTATTTTGATTTTTGTTGCTTTTATTGTTTTTGGGCCATGAGGTTTGTTCAATTAGCTGTTTTTGATTTTCCTGAATTATCAGAACCCAATCTCTCATCCTGGGGAGGGAATGGCCCTTCGACACCCTACTCTAGGTCTCGAGATTTAGATTTTCTTGTATGCTTATTCTTTTCTTCTTTGGTTTATTGTCCTAGGGAGGGAAGGGTCTTTTGAAACCCTGCTCCAGGCCCTGCACCTTAGGTTCCCTTTTCTTTAGTTGTTTTCCTTTCTGCTATTAAAAAAATATTTTTGATCTCTCGTCCTGGGGAGGGAATAGTATTTTGACACCCTGCTCTAGGTCCTGAGCATTATGATCGAATATCGACATTTTCACTACACCAATTTGCATGAACATAGATTCAAATAAAAGGGGCGGAGGAAGAGCCCCAAAGAAGAGAGGATAGGATTTGGGAAGGAATACTTATATCCAACAAATCATCTCAAAAGCTGAATCACAGGCATCTTCTCGTGTTGTTGTGAGGCTGGGTGCACAGACGAGATCTGAAGGACAATCTATAGATCAGCCAGTGTTGTCCACACCACCCCCTGTTGATTCGATACAGCAGACCCTTTCAGCAGCTGAAGAGACAAGCAGCAGTATACCTGATGAAGGGGTACCATTGCTGGTAACAGAAGGAGAAGAAGTTGCAAGAAGAACATTCGAGGGACCAGCCCATTCCAATAGGGAAGAAGAAGTTGCAAAGAAGGGGTCTGAAGGGTCAAGCCACTATGACAGATAGGAAGAAGTTGTAGGGGCACTTCTATCACCAAGGGATAGAGGGAGTGTTGTTAAAGCAACTCAAACCCCTGTGATAAGAGTCCTTCCATCATTTCCTACAGAACCTGCTGAAATCCCTAGTGAGTATTGGAGGATATTCATGGCACCTACAACCTCCACTATTGACTTCCCAGACTTCCCAATTAGGGATCTTGGGAATGGCGCACCAATAAATCACATTCCTTTAACAACTTTACCTAGTTTTCATGGGCTTACTTTGGAAGATCCCGACATGTTCCTGTTTGAATTTGACATTGTGTGTTGGGGGTATGATTATATAACGGATGCTCAAAAATTGAAAATCTTCCCTGCGACACTAAAAGGGACAGTGATCCAGGTGGATGTTGGTGGCCACCCACCTATCCCATTTGGACCCCCACAATTGTCTCTTTCAATTTTTCAGTTTCCTTAATTATAGCACAGTTTACTATTTTTAGCAGTTTTT
>APFE030697878.1:0-27812 GCA_000404065.3 Pinus taeda
TCATGGGGCCCTTTCCTCATCCTTCCATCAACAAAGCAAGGTATGTGCTTACATTTATTGATGATTTCTCACGGTATACTTTGGTGTATCTTCTCACGAACAAATCTGAAGTTTTTGAGCACTTTGAAGATTTCAAAGCACTAGTTGAGACACAGTCAGAGAGAAAGATCAAAGCCCTCCGTACAGAAAATGGGGGGGAATATGTTAACACAACACTTCGGAACCTTTGCCTTCAGTCCAGCATACAGTTGCAGTACACAGTTCCATACACTCTGCAACAGAACGGAGTTGCTGAGAGAAAGAACCGATCTCTCAAAGAGATGGCTTCCTGCATGCTGCATGCTAAGTCATTGCCTCATAAGCTATGGGCCGAAACACTTAATTGTGCTAACTACATCCAGAACAGATCTCCTCATAGGTCTATCAAGGATAAGACCCCCTTTGAGGCTTGGAGCGGCACTAAACCAGAGATCCCTCACCTCCGTGTTTTCGGCTCTCGAGCATGGGCCCGGATCCCCTCTGAAAAGAGGAAAGCTCTCGATCCACAGAGCATTGAGTGCATCTTTGTTGGATACCCTGATGGTGTGAAGGGATATCGACTCCTCATTCCCTCTACGGACAAGCTCATCATTGAGCGAAGTGTCAAATTTGAGGAAAGTCTTTCGCATGCACCTCAGTCGCCGCATGTAGACACTTTTTATCTACCTCATGTCCTAGATGATGACTCAGTGCACTCAGATGCAGATACAGATCATACAGATGCCGAGGAAGAGCATGCAAATGCAGAGACAGAGTCTTCAGATACCAATCTAGTGCATGCAAATGATGATCCACATCCAAGCCCAGATCGGGCTTCCAGCAGTGAATCATATTCCCCTGTCATAAATCAGAGAACAAGGAGCTTACGGGAGATATATGCACAAGACCAACCAGCTGCTAGAAACAGTCTTGTGGGGGATAATTCAGATCTGCAGAGGAATAGCTCAGAGTTTCTTGAGCCTCCTCTTGTCCTCGTTGCCACTGAACCATCGCCCTCCTGGCATTGTCATTTGGTTCAGTCTTCTGATCCACAGTCTTATGCTGAGGCTGCTGGGCATCCAGCTTGGGAGTCCGCCATGGAGGAGTATAACTCCCTCCTTGAGAACCAAACTTGGGATCTGATCCCCCTTCCTTCAGGAAGGAAACTTGTCCGATGCAAATGGGTCTACAGGACCAAGAGTGCTGCAGATGGGCAAATCACCAGACGGAAAGCGAGGCTAGTAGCTAAAGGCTTCCAACAAGTGCATGGCATTGATTATGACGAGACCTTTGCTCCAGTAGCAAAGATGGATTCCATACGCCTTACACTTGCCATTGCAACTGCCCAACGGTGGGAAGTACATCAGATGGATGTGAAGAATGCCTTTCTTCATGGAGACCTATCCGAGGAGATCTACATGGAGCAGCCACATGGTTTCATTCAGGGTTCATCTTTGGTTTGTAGACTGAAGAAATCTCTCTACGGCCTTAAGCAGGCCCCGAGAGCTTGGTACGCGAAGATGGATTCTTTTCTCTTATCACAAAACTTTGAAAGATGTAAGTCTGATCGGAATGTTTACATGCTTAGGACACATGATTCTCTTCTTATCTTAGTTTTGTATGTAGATGATCTCCTAATCACTGGCAGCTCGGCTTCAGCCATTGCTACAGTCAAGAGGGCCTTGCATGATAGGTTCTTGATGACGGACATGGGTTCATTACACTTCTTTCTTGGTCTTGAGATTAGCCAAGATGCCACAGGCATCAAACTCTCTCAGGCTAAGTATGCACGAGATCTCCTCGAGAGATTTCGCATGGCTGACTGCAAGCCAGCACCGACTCCTTTTCTGTCTGGGGTCCGCCTTGAGGATGGAGGTGACACTCCATTAGTTGACAGCACTCTCTACCGACAGCTCGTGGGGAGCTTATTGTACCTCACCCACTCTAGACCAGATCTCTCATATGCAGTCGGGGCAGTTTCCAGATACATGCAGGAGCTGCATGAGCTACACTAGAATGCTGCCAAGCGAATCCTCCGATATGTTCAGGGCACCATCACCTTCGGGATTCACTATGCAGCAGGCAGTGCATTGAATCTCCTTGGCTTCACAGATTCTGATTGGGCGGGAGACAGCATTGATCGCAAGTCCACCTCCGGCTATTCACTCAGTCTAGGATCTGGCCCTATCTGTTGGTCGAGTAAGAAGCAGGCTGCTATTGCTCTCTCTTCAGCTGAGGCCGAGTACAGAGGAGTAGTCAACATCACCATTCAGGCACTGTGGCTACAACACTTCCTCACTGAGTTGGGCGTTCAGTTCCGGCAGCCCATTGTCATATGGTGTGACAACCAGAGCACTCTCAAATTTTGCAGGGATCCAGTACAGTGGCAGCGGACGAAGCACATAGAGATCCATATGCACTACATCAGAGACTTAGTACATGATCGGGTCATTGATTTGCAGTTCTGTCCCTCAGCCGAACAGACTGCAGACATCTTCACCAAGACATTCACTGAGCAGAAGTTTCTCTCTCTGCGTGATCGTCTTGGAGTGAAGGACATAATTGCTTAGCAACTGTCTTTTTTTTTTCCTCTTTTCTTTTGATTACATTATATTTTGAGGGGGGGTTTTTCATATGAGGTTTTCCCTCTTTCCTCGATTTTAATACATGTTGCATTGTATTTTGGGTGACCTTTGGCCTTAGTTGGCGGGGCCCATTTTCTATTTTTCCCCATAGTGGTGTTCAGGGGGGGTGTTGGAACTACTACACCTACATGCAAACTCTCAGTTATAGCATGCAACTACATGCAACTACATGCAACTGCATGCGGACTCTTAGTTAAAGCATGCAACTACATGCAACTACTACACATCTACATGCGGACTCTTAGTTAGAGCATGGGATTGTATGCAAGATTCCTTTTGCATGACTTACTCCTTGATTTGCTCCTTCTTTAACTCCGCAACTGACTAGTTATCTCCGGAACTTGTTGTAGGTGTTGAGTCTTCTCATTGATCACCACTATAGTTCATTACCTTGGGATCTTCACCCAATAATGCTATATAATGAGCATTGTAACATATTTTCTAATGAATCATTCTTTTCTTCTTTCAATTTTCCTTTAATGTTTTTGCTTTGCAAAGCTGTGTGTTCAACCTTTGCTAGCTAGATTCATCTGTGCAGGTTTTCTAACACATTTACATATGCCTGTGGAACGATCTTTCTCCCTACCAGGAACTTCACAATTGACCGCAGCCATTTTCCTAGTATTTTAGGCTTGTTATTTTTCTCGGCCGTTATGGAAGAGCGTTACGGAGATGGGAAAGTGGTGGTATGGCGGGCCATTTTGCAACGAAATTATTTGAGTCGCCTGTTGCTCGCGCTGCGCCATAGGAGAATTGGAAGATCGATTAGAGCCTCGGCTCAAATTCGATCCGTTAAATTGGCTGCAGATCTGTCACTGGCCATGACGTCAGGAGATCGAACTGCGTGGAACCGAGCAATCCTTGGAAAACACCTTTCAAGGCTCCAGAAATCTCACTACAAACTGCGACTAGTAAAAGCCAGAGGGAATCTATATGTAATAAAGAGATTGGCCTCTGCCAAAAGCGGGACGGATAAAAGGACCTCTGTTTGTAAGAAGTTTGCCAGGCCGCTCTTCCGAAGGGCGTTAGGGAGGGGATACAATTGCAGGGAAGCAGGAGGAGGTGCCGTGGCTTCGCGTATGCAAACCCTAAGGTTGCTCGTCCCGGGAAGCCGTGGACTGGACACGCCCGATCTTCTAAAGCAGACCACTGACTACATCGCGGTGCTTAAGAAGAGGGTTCAGGTCATGCAGGCACTCGTAAAATGCTGCTCAAATTAAAGCACCGATTCGAATTGCCAGATCTAGGTGTAATGTATGCGTGCCAGGTATAACAAGCACCGATTCGAATTGCCAGATCTAGGTGTAATGTATGCGTGCCAGGTATAACAAGAAGGTCGCAAGGTCCAATCTCGCGCTGCATAAACACGCAGGTGGTTGTATATCGCGGGAATAACAGAAAATATTATACCGTGTTGAGGTGGGGCGTTTCTAAAGATATGCGGCAGGTGATCGAAATAATGCTGGAGGCTGGTCTAGAAATTAATTTTAATTGGTTGATTCATCAGGGAACCAGAAGTTGCCTAATGATATCGTTAGGATTTTATATCTCCATTAGGTTTTGTTACTCGCAATAGCAATAAATTTATAAATCATATGTATGTCCATCGATGACTTCAAATTCTGCGTTGCCAATAGTAAATTTCATTGTAAAATTGTCAATTCCTTGGAGTAAGAGGACCAAACATTACTATTATCTTGAATCAGATTATCGTATGGATACATATTTTCAGAACTCCGGTTCACCTACAGGTCCTTCTTCGTATCATTTTCGTTGGGCTTGTATAAAAATAATTTCATAGAACTGATATATGCCTTAGCGGTTGATGCTAATTTGGAAGCTTTTATATGTCTTCCTAAATTCTTTCTCAGGATAAGTTTCTATACGGACGGCTCGGTGATGGAAAGACTTTTTCCTTTAAATTAAAAATTCCTTTCCCAATGAAAAATGCAAGCATTTCGGTTTCAGTTTTGTGAAAAAGATTTTCGATTAAAAATGATGGTGTACGATGCAAAGTTTAAATCCGATTTTACTGTATGTGAAACAATAATTTGAATCATCTATGAAGCTTTGAATCGCAACAGTAACAAATAGTTTGATTAGGAATTATAATTACTTTATTAGTTCATTATAATTCAATAGATTTGAATAAATTTATATAGTTTTATTTTTATTTTAAATTAAAAAAATAAATGTTATATCTTTAAAATTTGCAATTATTTAACGTTATATTAAACATTTTTTTGTTATATAATTCAAAAATGTATTTGTTTGAATTTGCTTTGCGTAGTTGTATCATATTTTATTTGTTCCTTTCCCCACCAACTTTAAATTTTGTATTTTGACAGATTGCTTTTTGAGGTCTTAATTGAATACACTGAGCTCTGAGGTAGTATGGGCAACCTTTCTCTTGCTTTCCATGTGAGAGAGAAGCAAAATTTATTCCTACTATCATTACTCAATATCCAAACATTTTGCATGTAAATTTTTAAAAAATTTACATATATATTGCTTTAATAAATTTAAAATTTAAAATAATTTTAAATTGATTTAATTATTTATAAATATGACCTACCATATAAATATTTTTATTTATTTATTATTTTTTAATATTAATAATGTTAATGTAATTTTATGCATAGTAAATTGCAAAATATTTTTCCTATATTTTATAAGCATTTCAATTTTTTGTCAATAATAATTTTGTTTGAAATTTATTTAATATAAAATTATATATATATATATGTCATAATATTTTGTTGAATTTATTTAATATAAAAATTATATATATATATATATATATATAATATTAGAGATTTATATTTTATTATAAACACATATATAAAAAGTTAGAACTTTCTATGCTCTCAAATCAAATTAACCAATACTCAAAATGCATATTCAATTCTAGCTCGTGTGCTTTTGAGGAATTGTCTGAAAAGACAAAAAAAAATTGCCAAATGCCATGTACAAGTTATAGCTATAGTTGGACATACATCCAACTTAAAAAAAAGATAAGTCAAGAGATCAAGGTGATTATCATTTGTGGGAGAACATTATTGCGGCCAAGTCTTGTACACTTAAACGTTTTGGAGGTTTGCAAGCAAACTCAAGATGACCTTTGATGTGCAAAAGTGGGCATCCAGGATGTGCATGAAGTGGGCATAAATGATGACCAAGTAGAAGTATTGGTAGCTTTCGACTCTCTCAATTTCATTTAGGCATGCAATTTCCTCCATTCGATCTTCTTATTTTTTCTGTCAGCACCTATCCCAAGAGCATATTCATTTAATAACAAATAGTGATAGAATTAATGTATTGACTATGTCATTCCCTAGTGTGGATAGGCTCACGAATTTAATTATCAACTTCAATTTGAATTTTAGAGTTAGAATATGTTTGGAAGTCATTGGTGGTCAAAGATACCAATTCTTGAATTTCTGCCTAAATTTCACATGGATTAGTAGATTGTGAACTAGAAGTATACTAAACTTGAGTTTGAGTGCATGGCCTACCTAAAGGGCCATGACCTCTAGACTCCCAATAAGAATGCATTCTCTAGTGTGGCATAACATTTGAAAGTACATAGGTCGTGAGACTAGTAGACCTTGAAAGGAGGCAAGTACTCATTAACCATGATATACTAAACCAATACAGAGTTGTAAATTGAATTAAGAACTCTACTGAGGCTAATGAGTGGATAATGTGAGACTGTAGAAACGAAGGACGTAGTTCGAGGGAGAAGCTTTCAAAAAAATGTGAAGTCAAAACCAACCAAAATAACCCAATAGTTTTCAACACCACAAAGACACCCTACGAGTCAAACATATAACTCTGACATGTAAAGAAAGTCGGATTAAAAAACTTATAGAGGTTGTACATGGGATAATTTATCTAATTTTAAATGGCCCACTAGGCTCTAAGATGTCAGATTTGAAGCTTCACTCTATGTTGAATGACATGAATTCCTAGAGTGGTGTTCCTTCTGACCATTCCCTTGCACTAGCTTCAAATCTCTTTGAAAAGGTGGATTCTATAGGGATCCAAGCTAACGGGGTTCGGTCCTTCATTTACTAGTAAGTTAGAAAACCTAGATCCATGGTAGAAATATCTCACTTGTGGTTAGGAGTCACCTCTTATGCAACAAACCAAAAGTGGGGTAGTAACATGGAAGGTAAGAGAACTCAGTGGAGGTTATTTTTTCCATATCAATGTGATATATGTTTAGCCTATTTGAATGTGAGAGTGCATAGGGTTAGATCGCCACACCATCTTTTGTTACTTAATGCAAGCAAAGGCAACGGGTCGTGGGATTATCGCAGAGTTTTTCCCAATTTTGCTAGCTCGATTTTGGACACCTTGATCTAAGAATATATTGTTTTAATATTGTAACTGTCACTTTCATTAAAATATTTAGTAGACCATTGTTGTTTAAAAGTTTCATTGTAATTTCATCATTTTCTTTAGTGTATTGCCGAATTTATTTAAAGTTAATATTCAAATTGTAAAAAAAAAAAAAAACTGAATAGATTTAATTGATTTGTTCAAACTATTATCCATTAATCTTTTATTTAACATCATTCTAATTATTTTAAAATGTTATAATAATATAGATATATACTTTTTTTATGCACAATGTTCTTTGGTTTGCGAAGGGTGCATTGTTAAAGCAGTCCATGTAATTGGTATATATATTATATATATATATATATATACATACATTTTTATTATTTATTTTTACAAATACATTTTAAGAGGAGTGGTTGGAAATTTAGCTTTGAATAACACTTCTTACGATTTTCTTTACAAATCTAATAATTACATTTTTAATAGAAAAAAAAAATCTTATAATGATATTATTTTTCAATCAAAAGAAATAATTTACCAAATTATATAAAATAAAAGTAATTTACATTAAATATTTAACCAAAAAAACACATAACATCTTAATTTTTTAAATATTTCTAAATTTTTTTTTCCAACACTTTATATATAAAAGATTTTAAATTATAAAACTCCTTTAAAATTTTTATATTTCGTAACATTATTTTTTTTATTTATAGTGAATATAAAATTTAAATATTATATAACAAAAACTACTAATAACTTATATGATATTAATTAATAATATTATATAATTCATAGTTAAATTATTCCAAAAGAAATTGCAAAAACTTTGTAAAATAAAATAAGAATTAAATTTAAAATAAATTTATTTAATAAAAATATCATAACTAATCGCGATTAGATTATAAAGCCAGATTAAACTGCTACTCTTGCTTAATTAGCTATATATGTTTATGTGATAAAATATTTTTGTCCATATGTTTAAATCTCTCCTATTTGGTTGACTCACCAAGTCAGTATAATTGTGTGGCCACTCACAGTGACCACAAATTTTGAGTGATCACATAATTGCCATTCAACTTGCCTTATATAATGGGGTCAACATCATCCCTGGGGAATTTGGTCGAGCAAGCTTGTGTGATTGTTAATTTCATATCTTTGCTTGATATTTCTCTAAAAAGTTTGATTGTTTTTTTCGTTTACAGAATTCCAATAGTATTGAGTGAGTGATTCATATTATCAAGGTTTATATGACGTTTTATGGGAAATAAAAAGTAGATTGGATGATATCGTCCCATTAATGTTGTGGTTGTACTGGTTTGGTTGTACCATATCTGAGCCCCAAATACAATTCTGGTATATAAGCCATTTTTCCATTTAGGAAACATATAAATTGATTTTTTTCAAAAGTAAATTCTCGATTCATGAGATAATCCTAAATTAAATATATTTCCTAAACTCACTCCTGAAAAAGTTTAGGTAATCTGTGTCTTTTGGTCTCAGTAACATGTGGAAAATGACATATCAGACTCATATCCACTAAATTATTTTCTTTCAATCCTTGGACCAGGAAATCGAGTAAACTTCCAAAATATCTTTTGTGCTCCACCACATTTAATCAAATCATTTTTTATGTATCATTGTGTTATGAGGGACCACATGTTTATCATCCACTATTTTCCTTATGAAAAAACACCACCCCACACACGAATCATGCAGTGGATGTGTCTTTTTTTATCGCACTATCCAGAGGGAGAAATAAATCAGTAGCCATGGCTTTTCCTTTATGTGAATCAGTGATTGATTATGACCTGACTTCTCTATAATCGCGTGGAGTATGTAGTTGCGTCCTCCAGTTTTCTTTACCAAAATTGATTGGGAGTATAATGGACAGCTCAATAGCATCTATTATTTCCATCGAGTGACATGCCCATTATCATTATTCTCTATAATGAATATACACATATTTGTGGTGCCATTCACCGACCACATGCACGTTGTGGTCGCTCAATGAACGAGCATTCCACTTTCGGTATCGTAAAGCAAAATTTCCTGGGAAATAACCTATCAATGGATATGGTTGGCATCTGTCTACAAGTAATTTGATGTTGCATGCCAATTCACTACTCGAACCGTTACATTAAAGTTTGATCATCTATATTGCAGGTAATTTATATGAAATTAACACAAATTCAAATAATGTAATTTGTTCTATAAATAAGATGTCACATTATATCCGTTTGGACCAATTCATCAACTCAACCGTAAGATCGTTGGTACTTCTTATAGATCATTTTTGCCTGCGCACAGTCTTAAATGCTACACATCGTCTGTCCAAGTCACAGGTTATTAAGTGTGTTGTTAATATTGAGACATATAAGCTCCTAAAAGCAGAAATGTTAGGTATGCCATAAAGTAGAATGTTCTCCTTAAGGGCCACTCACCGTCACCTCCTTTAAAATGACGAATGGTAATCAACTTTAAGCATGTGTGGGTATCCGTTGAAGTGGCCGATTAAAAATAACTAGGTTTCTATATTTTTATGGGCAATCCCAGTTTGCTTACGTCAAGAAGGATTTTGAGTATGGCTAACCATATCGTAATATCATATAAAATTTTAATTTCAATTTCAAGATGAGTAAAAGGGTTTTTTATTATAATTTTTATAAAGGGTAAATTTATTTTATTTTTTATAAGGAATGATTAAAATATGAAAATAAATATTACAAAATTATATATAATAATAATAATAATATCCATTTTAAGGTCACAGCCAAGTCAGACACCAAATTGGTGTATGAGACCCCCTTGTTTGTGGGACAAGGGACCTACCTCCGCACAACGATTTGACTGCTAAGTCTACGAAGGCATACATACTCTACACCCCTCTGGTTTTGAACCTGTGACCTCTTAGGAGGAAACACATGCTCTTAACCCTTAGGCCCACTCAAGCTGTATTTTTTTAAACAAATATATATTTTTTTAATGCTTCAAAACTTTTAAGTATAATATAAACTAATATGTTTTTACGGGAGAAAAATGACAAATAAGTAAATAATAGTGAAAATGTTAATGGGGATAAGTGATAAACAATTATAATTTAAAATTGCATTATAAAATATGGTATGTACATTAAATTGCATTTATGTATAGAAAGGCTAATACATTTTACATTCATGTATGCAATAAGGAGAATGTATACATATAAGTTACTTATGGTGCATGTAAACATAATATCAATAACATCAATTTTTCAATACACCTACATAAGAGGCAGTATACATATAACTTTGTAACTCAATACAAGACCCAATGAGCATCACTTTGACATCATCACATTCTTAAGAATGTACAACTTAAGAGTGCACAAAAAGAAAGGCTAACAATGTACTTGAACTCTAAATTCTCAAAGATGTATCCTAGGAGAAGAAATTGTTGGGTAGCTCAATTGATAAATTTCTAATCGAATGCCATCGTCAATGATCTATTCATGGTTGGGTTTTGACAGTCTCCATTTTTTAACTTTCAATTTTTTTAATTGAATTTATGTCAACTTTATGCGCGTTTCGCACACCAAGTGACTACGTTGACAACTTATGACATTGTGTTGTTAGTATTGAAAATAAACATTACTCACTGTCTGATGAGTTTTTTTTTGGAAAAAATAGCCTTTCAATGTAATAGACCCTCTTTCATATATAAAACCGTTATCATCATAGTCTTCCTATAACTTCATATTTCGTTCAGTGCACCCCATCAAATAATACTTGACATTTTCTATGTTTTTAATCTGTGCGACTACAGGAAAAACATCTTGTGCATACGAGAATAAGTGTAAATTCATATCATAATTAGCATGAAATTAGATTTATCAACATAGATTTAATTTTATAATCTATTTCTAGATCTCTATATTTTAACTATTATCTAGATACTTATACGCAATGATTTTAAAAACACACAAACACATACATACATACATATATATATATATATATATATATATATTATATATATATATATATATATATATATATATCCTTTGAAATAAATTGAAATGTTACCTTCTCTAACAAGATCAGAAAATAGATCACCTTCACATGATACTATAATCCCCTCTAATTCCATCTCTTCGAAGGTGGTAACTGGAATTTTCCCCTTTGTATTTAGTTTTGTATGTTCCCAAGCCTTTACATACATATTATTTTCACAAACATCATTGGATTGTGTGTCATCTATTCAAAGAGGACAAAAACAAGAATATTTTCTTTTATCAAGTGCAAACACATTTTGGTAATCTTTTGTTTCATTGAATGCAATTTTCGAGTCCCTTTTACTGTTTCAACCTCATATGTAATCGATCTATCTACATCTTGGACTCCCATATGCCAAAGAAAACCTATAGTAAATTCAAAAAAGAATTTAAAGATGTTATTTCAAATACAATTTATATATCAAAGATAATCACCGTGATATTGATTAAACTATATAATTTATAAATGTTTAAAATTAAAAAATTAAATTTTTTTATCATGTATTAAAACTAAATACAAGTTAATTTATATATATGCACATACCATTGTACCTCCCTCGATGGGTTAGTCTAATGGCTTAGTGCAACAACACACCATTGAACAACTTATTGAGTTGAGACAAGTCATTTTGCAGATTGGTCCATTTGATATCTTCGAAGTTCTCATTTCATACATGCCCCTGCACCATCATGTTCTCCTTTCCCGTGAAAAGTCTCAAAGGTATTCCAACAATGTTTTATGTGGGTTTTCTTATGAAGACGACATCCAAAAGAATTATCGTGAAGATTTGAATTGACCTGCACATCCATGTGACAATATCCAATGTTCATTGAATTTTATTCCATGACCTTTCAATTAGTCGTAAATCTTATCAAAATAATATTGTACAAAATCTGTATCATGTGTACGATCATCATTGGTATAAAAGTGATATTATTCAATAACATATTGATTCTCACTGGTGCTTTTTATATGATCAACATTTTGTTTAGCATTTCTATATACAATATGGACAACCATAGGGAATTGGTCATAATGATAATATTCACTTTGTATTTCATTTTTTGCAACAAAAGTGTACTTCTTTGCAAAATCAACTACTAACAAAATGGTCCCTGGTGGAAAAAATTCATGGGTTTTTTGAATTGCAGGTATAGTCATCGAGCTCTACATGAATGCTTGGTGTAGCTATAAATTTCTTTCTCAAATTTTTTTAAAAACTCTATCACTTAAATTTCTTCTTCTTGTAAGTCACTCATTTAAGCACTACTATTATTTGAACTATTATTTGAACTAATTGATGTATGGATATATTCATGTCTCTTCCATTTCACTTTTAGGTTCATTTATATCAATAAAATATTTATTGTGAAATAAACTCAAATTTCCACAATGATCACATTTTTTACCACAAACGCATTTCTTTTCGTAAATAATTCATGAATTTCTCTTACACATAGAATTTCGGATATGAATTCATGGATAATAAAAGGAGGAGGTGAATTTTTCCAAAATGTTTTACCAAAATTGGGGAAGGTGTCATAATATAATTGAAATTCCACATGATAATGACAACAATAAGTGTCACGTTCAGTGATAGGTTTAACATACAATGGTTTTTGTTGCACAAAAGTATTGACTGAGACATTAATTCAATGATTCTCTTCTATAAACGTATTGAACAACTCTATTGGTGTGGTGTCTAAGATATCTTTGCATGTTCTTCATACTAATTTCATGCTATTCTTCATCGCAACATGTCCCTTGCTTTTGGTGAAACGGGTCACTTTTTCATCCAATACATCCCTTTCTTTTGGTGAAACATGTGAATTTGTCATCCAATATTCACATATTATTTTTTAACACCTTCTCCAAGTCTATATTTGTATGGTTTCTACAAATAACTTTCCAACAAGAGATCTCATCATTTACATCTATTTGCAATAAAAATTTTGTATGTCTGTGCAATTTTTTTCGCGAGGTCTCTAATGCTTTTGCCATAGATTCTACCAAATGGTTTTCTTTAGTACTTGATGAAAACACTGCTATTTTTATTGCTCTATGTGCATCTATAGTACTTTCCTTTCTAGATATTCCAATTGGTTTTAAAGCACTATTCATATTTTGAATAACACTTTCTTTCAACTTTTTATATTTCGTTCATTTTTCGAATACCCAATAGAGTTGTAGCTTCCTTTAATTTCTTTGATGTTAAGAGACCTCTTGAAATTTGAGCTTGAACTATCACATTTTCATCTTTGAAGAACTTATCAATAATGAGCTTAACACGATCTCGTATAACATGGTAAACTTTCTTATCTCCCTATGTTTCAATGTTAACACTTTCTAACATCTCATCATTGATATTGATTTTATTTGTACATATGTGAATTCAATGTAAATGTGTATAAATATTCATTAAATAATTAAATTAAAAATTAGAGTTTGAATGAAATTGAAATTAATAACTATGTATAATTTCAATAATACGTATCACATATATATACATACCTAATGGTGATTCAACTTCTTCACTCGAATCTCTTTCAACATCATTGATCATTGGTTCCTTATATTTTTTACTTTGCCTTTCAACATTTTCAATCTCATCATGAATGTTATGAGGAATATCTCTCTCTATCTACATTGTAAAATATTTTTCAAATTACTTCTTCAAATAAAAATTAAATTTCATAATACACTAGTTAAATTTTAAATATCATTTACAATATTTACATTTAAACATGTGCTTCAAATTTTACTTGATAATGATTTTCCCTTTCAATATTTAAGTGCTTTTCCTTCTTTCTTTTTTAATGTTTTCTCCAGTATTCTCTACGAGCCTCAATTTTTCTTACTCAATCATATTTTTTTTATTGTAATTTCTTTGATTTCCCATGATAATTCAATCTATGTTTATTTTTAAAATCAAACCCAAAAAAGTCAATTTCAAAATCCTGCAAAAAAATCACTTTAAAAATCCAGCCCAATAGACTCACCTTAAAAATCACTTTAAAATTCAGTCCAAAAAAATTACTTCAAAAATTAAGCCCAAAAGACTCACTTTAAAAATTTAGCCCAAAAAGATCCTTTTAAAAATTCACCCCAAAAGATTTAGTTTAAAAGTTTAGTCCAAATCAGGAAAGAGTGAAAAAATAATGTTTCAGCTTTATTTATTTATATCATTTGGGTGAAATGTTCTTTTTCGAGGGTCACATTGTTTCATTTTTGTAGCCGATGGAAAATATAGAAACATTTTCAGCTGACCTTTTAAAAAAATCTTGGCTGAATTAATTTTCCGCTTATTTTAACGGGCATAAAAAAAAAACATGAGTTCGACCAAACTAGTTTAAACTGCAACTCTGGAAAAGCTCATGCCTAATCACCTTTCTCCAACTTCGGAATGGTTAAACACCATAAAATTTGGCGAATTTATTTTCAGAACCAATATGACCATTTGCAGAATTGAATCTACTTTTAGTAGATATAAATTTTATTGAATTTCATAGATATTTGATAATTTTAATTAATTTTCTAATAAAATGTGTGCAAATATTTTTGGAAGGTCATTATAATTCAACGAAATCAAAATTCTCTATCTTTCAAAATACACTGTATATAAGAATGAAAAATTTATGGTTCATTACATTGGTCCAACTTCTGTAATGGGTAGTTTTTATATTTTTAGTTTTTCGCTATTATGTTGAGAAACTTGATGCTATGCTAAACCTTCAAAATATCTTGTTTTTCCATAGTGGTTCAATTTAAAAAGCTCTAGCAATTATGATGTGTATCAGTTGGTTCCGTAAATATAATGATATCAAAGTAGAGCCTGTCTAGATTGTTGCAACACATTTTTTTCAAAAACACCAAGTTAATAAAGAATACATGATTTCCAAAAAGCATTTTTTTTTATGAATCCTTGATTTTTAAAGAACACAGAGTCAAACAATTGCTAGGTTGACATATCAAATGTGAATAGAAAAATTCTAAAAAATATGTAGGAGAAAGTTAATAAAATTTCTCACAAGTTTTTTTTATTGTAAAATGAAATTCTAAACAAAAGAATTTCTTTAACTTGCTGAAAGTTGAAGAACTACTAAAAATTATATTTTTTCTCAAAATAGGGAAAAAGTGTAACCCAACTTCACATTCTCACCCTTCAGTCTCAAGGGAAAATAAAATATTTGGTGGGAAGATGTAAGCATGTTATAAGCATGAGAATGATGAAGCATTTCTATGATAATTCAAGTTCAATACCGAGTTCAAGAATTATGGGAAGGGTAATGAGAAGAATAAATGATAATGGCTTGAGAAGCAAGGTAGATCTCAGGTTGTAGATGAGAAGGGAAATGTGGCTCCATGTAAGAATCTTAATGTAGTTGAGTGAGGACATGAGTCTCAGCCTGTGGAACAATAGATTAAAGGAAATGGAAGAGAGTCATTGTGGTGTTGTACCTATGGTGGAGATCATCGTAGGAAGGATTTCCCTTTGTATTAGAGTACTACAATGGATGTGTGGTAGGCCTTAGATATATAGTGCACATGAAGCACAAAAAATTATGGATGTAGGCTAGAAAACTTCCTAGATCTATGTAGTAGTTGATAACAGGCAGGTCAAGCATTCATCATTGAGGTGGAAGTGGAACAAGAAGGAAAGTTCCAAGTAGACCCTTAATGCATCCTTTAGCTAAATAACCTCATGCTATAGAATCGAGTAAAAGAGCAAAGCAATGTGCAAGGAAGCACATTGAGGCAAAGAAATCTACATGGTAGATGGTTGCTGAGATGCATGAATAATAGTTACTTTCTAGTTATAGTTGGATTCACCAATGAAATTGGAATCCCTTGGGAGAGGATATGTGTACGAATTTAGTTGAAGGGAAATGGTTTGCGTACAATAAGGAAAGGTACCTGATATATTCTTATATTTATTAATACACCGGAAGTTATGTTTTTATGATATTATTATGCATGGAATTTCATGGAAGAAGAGACTTCCATAGATGTTGAGGAAGGATTGGGTTGAGATTTCACTAATGCACTCTTTCAAACAGTAGAAACCAAGGAGGTTGAGTCATGATGTCTGTTGAAAATTTTCTTTTGTTTTTTTTTTTTTTGCGCTTAATTTGTTGTTTTGATTATGAGTGGTGCATGGCCATGCCACTTTTCTTATTGTGTTGTATTGTTATTTTATTTTCCCTGTTTTATTTATATTTCCTTATTGTTATTTCCTCTAATGTATTGAGGGTATTGGGAATTGGTTTGAGGAAGAGGAAAATCAATGGAGCTCAGGGAGAGTTGAATGTAATCAAATAGGTAATATAAGACATAGATGAAGCCCTATGCATGAATAAAGGGTAGCTGAAGGAAAGGATATGATAGTCGGTTTGACTAGTTGGGTCCTTTGAGGTAAACGGACATTGGCAAGAGAGTCATGAGAAAGATAATGAATAGGGACAATGTATGGCTGAGGTAATAAATGCCTTCACTATGTCCAGAATTTTTTTCTCAATGTTGTGCATGATTTTCAAGGATAAAGGAAGTTATCTTAACCTTAACCTTATGAACACTGGTCATTGTGTTGTGATCATGAGTATGGTAATGTATATATATATGTATGTATGTATGTATGTATTCTGGTGTCTGACGTGATCATCACGGATCGTTCCTCTAGAAGAATGATTATTTTATGCGGTGTGAATGGAATGAAAATATCCTTGACTTATGAGGAATCAAGTGGTAAGAGTAGCCCTAGAAAATATATGATGTTAGTATCATGTTGATATGATTTTTATATTATGCTCTTATAAGTATGCCTATGTTTATTTTATCACAAGAAATGTTGAAGGATACATAAGTGGAATGAAAGCAACGTGATATGCGAGATTTTGGAACAATCGTGGAAAGTGGAAAATTCCACATACCTGATATTTGGGTTATGGATGAATGGAGTAAGGCATATGAAAGAAACTAGAGGCAAGGTTTACTAGTAGAGATAGTGTGGTCTCTCGATGTGCAATACTACTGCTGTGTACATGTTATGTTGTGTACATGTGGTATTGTGTCATTTGTATTCTGTAGTTTTTATATTGTGACATGTGTATTCATTTTGTTGTATTGTGTGTACATATATGTGTTTATTTGTACACTGTGTATGTGTATGAGTTGTGAAGGGGTTTGGTTCTCTCCATCCCTAGAGGTTGTGGATTAGGATAGAATATTTGGAGCATTGTAACAAATTTGTTTCCCTAGAGGTTTTAGGATGGATTCCTATAATATTTTTGGTGTCCTAGATGCTGTGGGTTGGAATCTTAAACAACATGGGATCCTTAGAGTTTGTGGGTTGGGATAAGATACCTGGAGCCCTATAGTAGATTTGGTTCCATGGAGGTTGTAGGTTGAGATATTAGTCTCTCGATCCCTATATGCCTTGGGAAGACGCTAATATTTTGTCATTGATATTGATGGTAGAAGTGGTATAATATTTGGATACCCTTGTTTTTGATATTGAGGGTATAGGTGGTATAGTCTCAAGACACCCTTGTTGTTAAACCTACATATGGAGGAGAAGGAACTAGGTTCTTCTGAGGTTTGGCAACTAATTCAGTGTGTGTATGGAAGGGACAAATAAAAAAGGCAAAATAAAAGAACAATTTAACGATAAGTATCAATATTTTATTTTTGTTTCAATTATGCACATAATCTATGATTTTGATTTATGATGGTTTCTTAGCTAACTAGATGTGAAATGTTTAGACATGATAATTCCATCAAGGATCTAATTTGACTTGATATGAAAGGATGTAAACAAAATTGCAAGGGTAACTTATTGATGAGCTACCAATGAGGTATGACTTTACTTTATTACAATTTCTTTTGAATCTAATGGAAATTATGTGTGTGGTACAAGAAAGAATAAAAATGTTCAGTTCCATGGTTGGAACTAGCTGAAAGAATGTTAGCAACAACAATAAAAGGAATTGAAACATGAAATAGTGAGCTGGAAAATCATTCAGTAGCAGGGCCACTATGGGACACTTGTATCGAATAATGTCCATTGATTTCCATGAGCATGCTATGGCCGATATGATGGTTTTGAGGCAGGCATATGGCTTAATTTTTGGACCTTCTAGTGCGAGGAAACCTTGATATAGGATGGATCACTCGAGGGATAGGAAAGTAGAGAAGGCGCTGTTAGGGAACATGGAAGGTGAACGACTACAGGGAAGGGCATGAGCATATTTCCTGAGGGATTGGGAAGTAGAGAAGGGAAGGATAGAAAATAACTTTTTTTTTTTCATTAGCATTTCTAGATGGAATGAGAAGCACATTGGGAGTGTGCCATGAAATAATGAGTTAGTAACTATTCATTAAGAGAACACGTACCACAAGCATTATAGCACTGGACATTGGATGCACACTTATTTTTTACAGTAGATTTTGGACTTCCTCAAAGGGAAGTGAATCCTAGTATTACTTTGAGCATGGAGGTGTGGGCCTCTCGGTTCGCTTGTTGACGATTAAAGTATCATATGCTTTTATTTACTAATTAGAGAAAATGTACATATGTATATATATGTATATTATTGTAAATATTGTATCAAGCTATTTTTACAAAGCTCCATATGAAATATGATTAATTTCTAGATGAAGTAAATGTACATAAGTACACGTGCTTCTAATTGTAAATACCACATCAAGTTATGTTATAAATATACATTAGTAGTATGTTTGGTTGGTCATATGTGTCATTTAGCACCGAGGACAATGTTCCACCAAGGGGGAAGGGTTTGTAAAAACACTGCTTAATGTTTCATGTAAAAATAAATAAAACCAAGGTCATGGGACATTTATTCAAAGTTGAATGGTGGGTAAACATTATAGTGAGCATCACTTGAAGTTTATTAATGTCTATGGAAATTTGAAAATGCATTGAGAAATGAAAATATATAATAATGACATTTAGGAAATAAATGTAAATAGGTTAAAAGGAAGGTGAACAAACAAAAATATCCATGCAACGGAAATTAGAGAGAAAATTAAGGAAATGGAAAGATAAAGGAAAAAGGAGAATAAGATTCTAGAGGTCAATGATAAAAAGGAACCTTAGAAACAATTCACAACATCCACTATACTTTGGACCAGTTTTGAGAAAAAGGAGGAGTAACCACCTAGAAAAGGAAGTAAGGGAAGCAAGGGTGTGGAAGAGGACAAAAATTAGTTGTGTATTCTAGGTAACAATTTGCATGTCAGACTTCGCATGTTGGAATTCAAATGCATGGCAGATTCATTAATTTATAATTTATGTTTTCAATCATTGGCATGGGATTAATTTAGATTGACAATCATTTCATCTTTTCCTTTCTACTTCCTAGATAGTCAAGGTGTTGTGTGCTCCTTTTTTTGGTTTAAATTTTTTATGGTCAATAGACTTGGATCTTGGTTGAGATGGTGTTGGTAAAATTCTGAAGGGTCAATGGTAAATATGGGATTTATCCCGAAACTATTGACGGATGGGTGGATAGAAGAAAAATCCTCTAGAGTTGGTGAAGGAAATTAGAGACATCCAAACTTGTTCAGCGTTAGTAATTTTTGGATAGGTTTAGTTGAAATCAATGTGGTTGAGGGTTGAGTTGGTTTGGCCTCTAGAAGTCCTGGTTAGTTCTATTTTGGGTTGACCCATATGATTCCACATTCATGATTGGAATATGGAATGAGGGTGATTGGATGAAATGGAGATTTTGTTCAGCCCAATCCATATTTGGGTAGTACATTGAAGTTGTTGACCTGGTTGGTTTTTTCGTATGCTAATATATAAACTATTTTATTATTGTCATTAATGAGCCCTTGTATCAATTACTATGTTGATCTTATGGCTGGTTTGTTATGGATTCTATCTTGGTTATATGCATGGTTATATGATGTTCTCTTTCTATGGATCTTGTTCATGATTTGATAAGTTATTGAATGGTCGACAAATGCATATGCTAACAAGTGTTGTTGTAAGTAGATTTAGAGGGAATGGATCCTTCTTGAACATTCTCTAATGAAGTTAAAGAGATCATGACCAAATATGCATTCATGACCTATAGCTCCTATGGTTATCGTAAGTTTGATGAAATGTTTATTATGTGACTAGCATGTCTTGAGAAAGGTCCAGTGATAATATTGATTGTTTAGACTTGTTATCACATGAGACTTGACTCTAGAAACTTCTCAGAAATTCTGAGCAGTTTCTTGTAGGCCAACACTGAAAAAGTGGCATAGATCTCAACACTTCATGAACAGAACTCAAAGATTTCTCTCATAAACTCATGGAAGAAGGAATTGTGGGTGCGGTTAGAGCCTTCAACCCGCATTCACAATGTGTCAAGGTTGTGGCTGGGAGGTAATGTTTGTGAAAAGATGTTTCATGTCATGGATTGGTAACAAGTGGAGGTTGTGAGACTCCTGAGTGATTTCGTATTTCTATTAGGTGATAATAAGAGTTCCAGTTATTAGGTGCCACTTCCTTAACTTGAACTTGGAGGTTAGGTCATATCATAGTAACTCTTTATTCATGTTTACCCTGGAGAGTTCTTAAAAGCGGGTAAATGTGGGGTGTGGTGTTACACCGTAACAAAATATATCATATACCTCGAGGGACTTAAACTCTCTAACCAACCATAGGCTAGCTACACTGAAGTCTCTCGCATAACTATTCATCCCTAAGTTCAACCTAGTGTCTGAGGGGGTTATTGATCAAGGGAGAATTGACATGGTTGCATGGTCAAAGACTCATGTGATGTAGTCCACTATCTAGGTTGTTTATCAACTTCTCTCTAGTTGTAAGCACCACAGTGACTCTCTTAATGTCAAATACCCTACTTCAATATTTCAGTTCACCAAAAAATATTATTTTATAACAATAACAAGAACTGAACTCCACACTTGTTATTGTTGGATGGCCATCAAGAATGTTAGAGTCATTGTTCCATCCTTATCAAATTACCTTGTAAAGGATATCAAAATATGTTGTTTTGGTCATAACCATTAAAGTTTTTACATTCCTTTGGCACTTTATATTCATTATCTTGTTATATATTCATTGGCCATTATTTTATATTGGCTTGTTTTATGTTTTTTGGGCACATTATTATACGTTGGACCCTTAAGCATTATGCTATATGTTTATGCACAAACTCTAATTTAATTTCCATTTTTCACCTACACATTTCAACACTATGTTACATTACCTTACTTCTAGTTTCTATATGATAGTGGGGGTGGAATGCCCAGGTGGGTTCCACAATCTATTGGGTTGAATGAACTTCCAGATCGTATTTGCAATAAAGGTTTGGCCGATGGTGGACTTACGCTCGTCTACCACCACATCCTTGCCTATGTTCTCTAGACATACCTTATTCATGCCACAACTATCCAATGATGGATCTAGGTTCTGGATAAATCAACATCATCCTTACGCCTTGTTAACCCTACTCCCTTTTCCCTCATTCAGAGACTTCATTTGCCTCATTCATGCATTTGGTATCGAGGCTACACCAGAGAGGGTTTAGTTCCATTTCCACCAACATGGCCATAATCTACAACCACCTGGTGTATCCATCCCCTGGATTCGTTGTCATAATCAACATTCGCTTGGTGTATCCATCCCTAGTTTCGTGGCGTATTAACTATCATCCAACTATCAAGAGATTTTCCCCAAATCCATCCTATTGCTTTTAAATTTTTCGTGCTACACTAAGATATTACAATTATTCTCTACCTCCCTTCATGAGTTTAGCTAATTTATGAGTTGCACGAGGTTTCAGGCCTCTCCACCATTTCCCATATCAGGCATTTCGCTCTGGTGGTAATGCTTCAACCATTTTATTTCCTTGAGACTAAGGTATCATGGAGAGTTTTAAGGGAAATCTCCTTAAAATGTTTCATGGCACCCGTTATTTAGAAGGGTTTTTGGTTCAACTTAATTCTCATGTAAATATGGGTTTCTTTTTTCTATTGTATTAGGTCTCCTCATTTTTACTATCTTGTTCATTCTGGGTTCTTCTTTCTGAATATGAGTAACTTATTTTGCAGGTGTGGCTATGTTTTTCTTGGCGACCCATAGAGGAATTTGTTGGTTTTTCATACTCCAAGATTCTACCCTCAAGTAATTCACCCCTAGTTCAAATCTACAGGTTACTAATTCATTCCCTTAGCTCAATGCATTGATTTAATTTCAGTTTTTTTTCTTTTTTTCTTTTTTGAGTTCGCGTTAATTTTTGGAGTCAGATAGACATGCCATTAACCCTGTGATTGGTTTGTGTGGCGTATAATATTTAGTTTCTCTTAGGGTTCTACCCATACTATTATTGAACGCATAAAAATGGTTTCCTATTGAGGCTTCGCATAGGTAATCACTAAATCTGTCATAAGATTCATTTCTGACTTCTTTATTTTTCTGATTAATTGTAGCGCCACATTTATTTTTCAATGAATTTGGGCTTGGTGGTACATATAGGTGGAGCTTCATTTCCCTTCATTGTTACATGTCGTTCTCCTCTTGATTAGGCTTCTATGCTCCAGGATTGACATTCATCTCCTTGCAATTTGGTCCCCTATTTCACAGTTGTGGTCATCATGGTAGAATTTGGACTCTCAGTTATTCTGAGTGTAATATATCACTCAAATCCATGGTATGGTGGTTATAATTCTCATTTTGGTAGTGGCTCTATATTTTCTCATAAATGGCCGTAGCACTTACAGTTTTTATCTACCGTTTTTATTTTTTGTTATGGACAGTGATGAGGTCTTAACCTCAATCTTTTTTGTAAGAAATGACACAAATTTGCACCATGATTCTAGTATGTTAGAATTACAATATCTACGTGATGGCAGTTTGGCTATTCATTGTATTATAATTACAGTAACCTTCAGATGGTGTAAACCTGTGTCTCGTTTAATTTTGAGTTATGTGTGTCTGTGTGTGTGTGTCTATACATATATATATAAATTTCTGCAGTCATATGTATTTCTATGGCTTATAGGGTGTGAATCCCCTTCTATGGTTTTTGTTCTTTTTTGTGAATAATAACATTCTCCCATTACATTCATCATAGGAACATAAACGTATTTTGATTCCACTTAGTTTTGATTTTGTGTTCTCAACATATGGAAATGCGTGGTGGCTAAAACTTGCTTTCTGGTAGATGATTTATTCTATAATTTAAGTAGAGTCAATTTTGAAATAAAATTCATGTTCAAATGTCTATATATATTAGTGAAGTAGTCACAATAGACTGGTATGATTTCAAGGTTGAATTCTTTCAGCTGAGAATGTGATTTCCCTCATATGTTTTCCTACTGCATATAATATAGATTGATTATGTATTTTACAGAAGGGAAATGTACTTACTCACCTGAGTCCTTTTTTGTTAAATTTTTTCTTTGATCTCTATCTATTACGCATAGTGGTCCTTGTTAATACTCATTTTCATGTAAGTTTCTGGTACAATTCTCTAGTTAACCTTGTATGGTTCTGTTATAATTTACTGATAGAATCTAATGGTAGCTACTACTGAAGCATAGCTTATCAAACAACCTCTCACTGAATTATTCTTCTCCCTCTTACCAGTATGATACTTCCAGCTAGCCACTGCCTTTATTATCTCATTGTAAATTAAGGAAAATGTATAAGAAAACCCCCCCTTCGCATGCTAATTATTTACTTGGTTTTTTTATACACATTAACTATAGTTATAACTTCACCTACATACCTCCAGATATTTGATTTTGCATACTAGCCTCACAAAATGAGGATCCATGTGTTTAGTACTATTAGGACTCCATGATCTTATGTATATGCAACATAACACTATAGTAACTGGTACTAGATACTATCCATCTTGAGATCGATTTCCTTTAAGAACCCCACTATGTATTCTGAATCTACAGTAATATGCAATCTAATATTGTTTCAAGAGAGGTAATATTTATATCCCCTCATAGCTAAGTTTGATAATGATACACCAGTTAGAAAAATTAAGGTCATAGAAAATATACTATGCTACTTACCCATAACTATTTGGAAGCTTCAAATTTCACTGCTATCTATTTTTATTTTAACTATCTGCTCTACTACATATTCATGCAATCACATTTCTTCTATACATCATTGCATGTAGTTGGTACTCATAGTTCAACCATAAGCAACAATATATGAAATCATCCATACTAATTCAGAAATTTTTAAGTAAATAAATGGAGAATAATATAAAAATAGTAGCACTCATGCAATTCTAACTGATATCTTGGTTGGAAAATGAAATGTGGAAAATTTTGTTCCTCCCAGCCATGAAACAAATCCTCTGGTTCCCCCAGAGCTAGAAGCTTGTTCCTTCCTTCAGCAACCCCTTGTCAATTCCCAAATCATGTCTCATATACATGATTGTTAGCAAATGTTTCTCTGGCAATGTCCTGCCTTTTAGGCATGTGCTTATCCCCTTAACCTAGGGTGTTTCGTCTTTTCCTAAAAAAAGTAAGAAAATCAGTTTTTTTCTTCAAAAACTAAAAAATATGATTTTCTCTGGCGTAGATTTATTCCCTCAGTATTTATCTTCAACTGAGTGGATAATTATCTAAATATATAATTTTCAAATTCACAAGCTTCCCTTTCCCACATTTGCCAACTTAAAATCTCAATTATTTATTATAAAAAATCTGATCTACATTCAATTTATCTTTCTGGTGCCCCCTTGCGAGTTATAACACTAGTTTTTTAAAAATATGACCATAAAAATATTTACATGAAAAAGAGCATGTTACAATTTCCTTCTCTCAAAATAAAATTGTCCTTGGTGTTCAATTTATTATTGGATGTCCAACTATTTTTACTAAAATAAACCTGGGTATGCTTCCTTCATAGAATACTCCTTTTCCCATGTAGCCTCCTTAGAGGTAAAGTACTTCCATTGTACTTTAACCTGAGTGATGACTTGATTCTGGAACATAGACTCTCTTTGATACAGAATATGGAGTGGTTCAGGCAGGCAGTCTCCTTCGGGTTCCACCTATATCACATTCCAGTCAACCACATGAGAATTATCGTGGACATATTTTTTTAATAATGATACATGAAATACATTATGCACTTTAATACGAGAAGGAAGAGCTAGTTGGTAAACTATAGGTCCAACTCTATCCAAGATGTCGAAGGGTCCATAGTAACATGGGGTCAATTTATGACAAGTTCTGGTTTAGAGTGTGCTCTTCAGGGTTTTACCTGCCAAACTTCATGATCCCCAACTTTCAATTCCTTATGCACATATTTCTTATTTTCATAGTGCTTATGTCAATCTTGAGCTGCTTTGATGTTCTAGTGCATTATCCTCACCCAATATTCCATTTCCTACAATGCATCTAGTCCTAATACTAGCTTATCCTCTTGTAGGTTCCAACTAAGAGGCGTATGACATTTTCTGCCATACAAGGCTTCAAAAGCACTTATTTTAAGGCTAGCTTGGAAGCTATTCTTATAGGTAAGCTCTGTTAAATGCATAAAATATTCCCATTTCGTAGGTTGGTGCATGACATACATTGTCAAAATCTTCGAGGATTTGATTTGTTCTTTCGATTTGGCCATCTATTTGTGGGTGATATGAGGTACTGAATTTTAGTTGTGTACCTAGTCCCCAAAGAGTGCCTTCGAGAACATGGAAGTAAACTTTGGGCCTATGTATGATATAATGGCTTTTGGTACTCTGTGAAGTTTAAAGATGTCCAACATAAAAACACTAAGTATTCGAGTGGTCCTAAAAGTGGACTATACAAGTATAAAATGAATGGCCTTGATCAACACATCCACTAATTCCATAATAGAGTCATGTTGACATTTTGTTCGAGGTAATCCAGTATTAAAATCAATAGAAATGGTTTCCCATTCCTCTCTAGTACGGGTAAAGGATTCAAAAAGCCCGTAAGATGTTGATGTTCCACTTTAATATGCTTGCATTCCATGCATTTATTTAAATATTTTGCTACATCCCTTCTCATGCCTTGCAAAAATAAATTTTCTCTTAGTGCAATCAACATTTTATGGTATCCCAGATGGCATCCATAGGGTGTCTTGTTGTACTCATCTAATATCCTTTGTTTCAATGTATGCTCATTGGGTACACATATCCTCTTTTGATATGTAAGCTATTTTTCCATAGTTTCCACATATCCAGATACCCTTGTTTGTTGCATTGTCTGCTAAAGTTCCTGATACTACGGATCTTGGGGTATAGCCAATTTAATTTGCACCAAAATTTCTATGTTTCATTTAATAATAGTCACTCCCAGTGCTAGATGAGGATGTCTACACAAAGCATCCACCAACTTATTCTCCTTCACTTGAATATGCTTAATTTCAAAATCAAAGTCATTAAGGAATGACAGCCATCTTGCTTCTCTAGCATTCAGATCCGGTGAACTAGAAAAATATTTTAGACTAAGGTGATCAATCACTAACATAAAACTCCTTCCTAGAGGGTAATGTCTTCATGTTTTAAGTGCATGTATTACTGATGCCAATTCCAAGTCATACATGGCATAATTCTTCTCATTTGCTTTCATTTTCGTTTTATTCATAAGCTATCACCGCATTATCCTACATCAACAATCCCCCCATCCCTTCCAAACATGCATCTGTACATACTGGGAATGGTTTAGCTAGATGTGCAATTTTAAGTATAGGTGTTGTGGTCAACAATATCTTCATCCTATCAAAGCTTTTGTGGGACTTTGCTTTCCATTCAAACTTTACCCACTTTTTTCGCAAGGAAGTGATGGGATATCCTATTTTAGAAAAAGCTTCTATAAATCAATGGTAGTAACTTTCAATCCCCATAGAGGAACACACTGTTGGGTACTAGCCAGTTCACGATAGCTGTGATTTTCTCTAGATCCACAACTAATCCTTCCTTGGAGATAATATGCCCCAAATACTCAATTCCATCCTTGCAAAATTCACATTTGTTGAGTTTGGCATACAATCGATGCTCCCTTAAGTTTTGGATTACTATTCTCTAGTGTTATTTATGGTCTTCCTCTTTTTTGCAATAAATATGTATGTCATCTATAAACACTAATATGAATTTATTGAAATAGGGATGGAGTATGCTATTCATCATAAACATAAACATTGTTGGTGTGTTTGTGAGGCCGAAAGGAAACACCACAAAATCATGATGATCATATCTAGTTCAAAAATTTGTCTTGTATATGTCTTCATTCTTGGTTCATAGCTAGTGGTAACTAGTTCTCAAGATAATTTTTGAGAAGATGATTGCCCCTCTCACATGATAGAACAAATCATTTATTTGTGGCAGTGGATATTTTTTCTTAATCGTTAACTTATTTACTTGATGGTAACTAATACACTTTCTCAAACTATTGTCCTTTTTATTAACTAAAAGTACTGGTGCCCCCCATGTGGAGACACTAGATCATATATACCCTTTATCAAGTAATTCCCATAACTGCGTTTGTAACTCCAATAGTTCTTGGGTACTCATTTTGTAGGGTTCTCTAGACACTTGAGCTACCCCGAGTACTGAGTCAATGGTAAAATCTGTTGGCATTATGTTTCTGTTATGGTTATATGTTACAGATGTTGTACTTGATGGCAACACCCATGGCATGGCTCTCAATATGATGAGAATTCAGAAGTACGTAGGAGAAAAGTTCACGGAATTTTATGCAGAGAAAAGTTTATAAAAGTTTATTTCATGTGGAGAAAAGT
>APFE030697880.1:0-28781 GCA_000404065.3 Pinus taeda
AAGATGCAGATGGAATATTATCTGTATCAGAGAGATTTGTACCTACCATTGAGCGGAAAGACAAAAAAGTCGACGAGTATGACAAACACAAAATGGGATATTATCGACAGAAAATCACTTGGAACAATACGGCTGTGCCTAGCGGTGTTGGTAGCGTTTAATATTTCAAAGGAAATGACAACGGAAGGTTTAATGTTGGCATTAGCCAAACTATATGAAAAACCCTCAACCTCAAATAAGGTATTTCTTATGAAGCGTTTATTTAATATGAAGATGTCGGAAGGTTGATCTGTTGTTGATCATTTAAATGATTTTAATATAGTTACAAGTCAGTTAAGTTTAGTAGGGGTAAATTTTGATGATGAAGTTAGGGCTCTATTATTTCTGTGCTCATTGCCAGAAAGTTGGAATGGTTTAGTTATGGCCATTAGTAACTCTGTCTCTGGATCTAGTATTTTAAAGTTTGATGATGTTGTCGGTGCAGTCCTTAGCGAGGAAAATGTGATGGAAAGCCCGGTGAGCATCAAGGTAATTCTTTGACTGCAAGAGACAATCAAGGTAAATTCTTTATATGTTACTTTTATTGGTGATGAACCAGAAAACCAGATTTATTGTATTCAAAATAAACTTGAATGTATTGATACTTTCAAGAATGGCAAAGACTTTGGTTGAAAATGAGACAGGGAAAAGGTTGAAGTGTCTCAGATCAGATAATGGAGGTGAATATTGCAGCAAAGAGTTTGATAGGTATTGTTCAGAGAATGGAATTCGCAGAGAGAAGAAAGTTCCAGGAACACTATAATAAAATGGTGTGTCAGAAAGGATGAAAGGACAATCATGGATCATGCAAGGTGCATGAGATTGCATGCAGGATTGCCTTTACAATTTTGGGCAGATGTTGTAGACACTGCTATTTATCTAATAAATAGAGGGCCTTCAAGTTCCTTGGATAGTGGTATTCCAGAGGAGGCATGGACAGGTAAAAAGGTAAACTAATCATTTTTAAATACTTTTGGTTGTGAAGCCTTTGTCCACATTAATAAAAAAAATAGAAAAAAGCTTGAGGCAAACTCAAAGAAATGTACCTTTATTGGATATGGTGTTAATGATTTTGGTTATCGCTTATATGATTATGAAAATCACAAAATCATTAGGAGCAGAGATGTAACATTCAATGAAAAGGTCTTGTATAAGAATCAGTTGAAGGAAAAGAAACAGGAATAAGAAAACAAAGAATACACAGTGCTTGATGATATCACAGGAAAAGTGATGGTGCTTGAAAATATAATGATCAACAGCTAGAACAACAACCACAACAACAACAAGCACCTCAAACACTTGAAAGTGGTGTTAGAAGATCTACCAGGATAAGTAGACCCCCTGAACGATACTCTTCTTCATTATATTATGTATTGTTGACTGATTCTGGTGAACCAGAATGTTATGAAGAAGCAGTGCAGGTAGAAACCAGGAAGAAGTGGGAGCAACCCATGAAAGAAGAGATGGACTCCTTAGCACATAACTAGACTTGGGACTTAGTTAAGTTGCTTGCAGGTAAAATAACATTGCAGAATAAATGGGTTTACAAGTTGAAGGAAGAAGATGGATCTAGAAAAAGGTATAAAGCTAGACTTGTCGTGAAAGGGTTTGCACAGAAGAAAGGTATTGATTTTAATGAAATATTTTCTCCTATTGTGAAAATGACTTCAATCAGAACTAATCTAAGTCTAGTAGCAGCTGAATATTTGCATCTTGAGCTGTTAGATGTAAAGATAGTCTTTCTCCATGGGGATTTGGAGGAAGAGATATATATGCAGAAGCCATAAGGATATGAGGTAAAAGGGAAGGAGAAACTAGTGTGCAGGTTGAAGAAGAGCTTGTATGGCTTAAAACAGGCTCCAAGGTAGTGGTATCTAAAATTTGACAAGTTTATGGCTGGTCAAGGTTATACTAGGTGTCACTCTGATCATTGTGTTTATCTCAAAAGGAAAAATGATGGCAGCTATATTATATTGTTATTTTATGTAGATGACATGCTTGTTGCAAGTTTTAACATGTAGGAAATAAATGTACTCAAAAGGAAAATGGCAAACACATTTTCAATGAAGGATTTGGGTGCTGCAAAACAAATCCTTGATATGAGAATAACTAGAGACATGAAGAATCACAAATTAACATTGTCTCAAAGTGAATACATAGAAAAAGTGTTGAAAAGGTTTAATATGCAGAATGCAAAACTAGTTAGTAAACATGTGGCTAGCCATTTCAAATTAAGTAAGGAGGCGTGTCCCAAGACTCAGGAATAAATGGCTCATATGTCTAAAGTTTCATATGCATTAGCAGTTGGAAGCTTAATGTATGCAATGGTCTACACAAGGTTTGATATTTCACATGCAGTGGGAGTTGTAAGCAGGTACATGAAAAATCCAGGAAAAGAACATTGGATGGCGGCGAAGTGGATTCTCAGGTATTTGAGAGGTACCACAAATCAATCATTATACTTTGGTGGTTCAAACATTGCTCTACATGGATATGTTGATGCAAGTATGGCAGGTGATAGAGATAACAAGAGGAGCACTACAAGATATGTATTTACTGTAGGTGGAACAACTGTCAGTTGGGTTTCAAAAATTCAAAGTGGTGTTGCACTTTCAACAACAAAAGTAGAGTATGTTGTTGCTACAAAGGCTAGTAAAGAAATGATTTGGTTACATAGGTTTCTGGATGAATTGGGTAAGAAGCAAAAGTTGGGCATGTTATACAGTGACAGCCAGAGTGCAATACATCTTGCAAAGAACTCTACATTTCATTCCAAGACTAAGCATATACAACTCAAGTACCATTTCATACATTCAGTGTTGGAAGATGGACAGATGAAGTTGGAAAAGATAAACACTAGCCAGAATCCTGCAGATATGTTAACAAAAGTTGTAACCAGGGAGAAACTGAGAATCTGCTCAGTTTCAATTGGTATTCAAGTATGATGAAGAAGATGAGAAACAAACAGGTCCAAAGTGAAGCCATTGTCTAGAAAATGAAGCAGTAGTGGAGTTGCTATAATTAATCTCCAAGTGGGAGATTGTTGGGTGTGGAGCCTGATTATCTTCTGTATTCAAAGGTTTCAGCCGGATGTATACCCCAGGAAGACTGTACACCCCTCCATGCCGGGGGGTGTGGGGGGGCTAATCCCCCCCGGCTGGGGGGTTCGAGGGCCAGCGGGGGTTCAGGGCAGCTCCCCCGAAGCTAAAAATAGATGTAAAATTTCCTTGTAAAAATCTAGTAATTTCTAGTCAATCTGGGCCATTCATTAGGCGGATGATCTGACGCTAGAAGTTATGTTTAATTTAGGGTTTTTTTCCCTAGAAGGAAACCCCTCACTATATATAAGGGAATTGTATTGCGTCTATGTATATCTATATTCTGAGTGAGGAAGAGAGAGGAGATTGAGAGCGAAGAGGGTATTACAGTGGATCTGCTGTAGGTTGTATCTCTTCAATTTGCTGGATAATATAAAAGGAAGGACTGGTTGTTTCTTCATGGACGTAGCCCAAACTGGGTGAACCACGTATATCTGTGTCTCTCTTGTTTTATGGGTTTTCTGTGTTTATATTTCTACAATATTTTATGTGTTCCATTGCTCTGTAATATATAATTTTTCTAACAGAATTCAAGAGATTCATCTTTGGCACCATGAGTTTAAATCCATATGACCCTCATCGCTTAGTAGAAGACCACTGTATAAGAGTGTATCATCCTTGGGTCCACGACGCGTATCATTAGCCTAAGGAAGACCCATGGAGATACTGCTATAACTTCTCAAGGCTCAATGAAGCAGTTTTAATGGTTGTAGAGTGGTTAGTAGCATAGAACGCAACATCATCTTAGAGAGTAGCCACATCAGCAACAGTAGAAGGCAACAGACCTGCACTTGACAAGGGAAAGAGGAAGGTTTCTGATAGCGCAGAGGCAAAACAAAGTTGCAAGTTGAAATAAGATCAACTTGTGTTACGAGAAACTCTAGACATTGAGGCAAGGAGGTGACAGTGCAACAAAAGGGTTACACAAAGATGGAGGGAGAAGAAGAAGCTAGAGGAGGCATAAAAGGACTTGCAGGAGTTGAAGCAACCATTAAGGGAAGAAAAAGAGCTACGCAGAAGAGAGAAGGAAGCATAGCAAGAACACGAATAGTAGGAGGCACAACATGCACACACTGATGAAACTATCCCAATAGACGTTATTGATTCATCTGAACAACTGGCAATTAAAAAACAGGATGAGCAGTCGCAAGAGTTAGACTTTTCTTAGGAGATTGAAGAGATATTGGAACAGATTGACATGGATGTGGTTTAGCCCAAGCTAGATCAGGACATTGAGGACAATCTGAAATCAAATGTGGATAGCATATCCTTCGACGATTCACAACAAAAAGTTTTGTAGTCATGTAGAGTGCCCACTCTAGATGTCCATGTATCTCTAGTGCAGTTTGAGGAATGAGTGATCGTGTTTGATGTGCGCAAACATCTAGTTGCATTGGCATACGCTACAAGGGCATATGTCGAAGCCACCAACTCAAGTGTTAGATTCTTGATAGCTAAGAATGAGCGCATGGATAAGGAGCTACAACTGGCCAAGCACAGAGAAGAGAAAGCTACAACATCCGCCAGAGCAAAGTTGATGAAAGTGATACTTGATGAAGTATCATCTCTAGAGATAGTCAAGTGGAAGTTGTAGTTCAGATTCACCATTGTGCATAAGTCATTTTTCCATCTTAACGGTTGGCAGTAGTGCTGTGATAGGAGAGAATTCATCTTGTCAAACATATTCATAGTTTTTTATCACATGTAGATATGGATGATGAGGTACAAGGGAGTTCCATTGCACTTACCAAATATGATGAAGCCAAAAGCAGTGAAGTTGAATGCATGCATCCAAATTTAGATATAGAACTATGAGGAACTCCCCCAACTCATCACCATCTTACATGCTTCACATGAACGAGTGTTCAAGAGCATGAATTTCATTGTGTGCACGTATGCAATCCCATCCATTGGCATACTCACCAAGGAAAAAGCAAAGAACCAAGTCTGAATGGAGCTGGAAATTTACTTTGATCAATTGATGTGCATAGCCACCAGTGCAGACTTGCAGATGAGCACTGACACTATACATCAGTATTTCATTGGTCCGGCTACACTCAAGACCATGATGCACATTTTATCCAATGAGTTTGACAGAGGTGCAAAATCAGTGTACTCGGACGCAACAAAGGAAAGAGTTTGCTTTCATAAGGATGTCACCACATAGTACATAGACACCATAACAAACTACCAAGCTTGCCATCAGTTTGCCACTGACGATCATTGAGATGATGTCGAAGAGTTAATCTTCCCACAGTTGTTCGAGTCTTAGTGATGTCTTTCATGGCTTACTCAAGCCTATTTTGTCTCACATCGGTACATGTGCAGATTGTATTGTAAACTTGTTGTAAATTGAAAGACTAAGTGTCAATAGTAGAATGTAACAGTCATGTGTAAGTTGAAGAGTTATGAGGGTAGTTGAAGAGTCACAAAGGAGAATGTCAAGGGTCACCCCACCCTTTTTCTATTTATAGAACCTCATAACTCATTGTAGAGGCTTTTGCGAGCTAAGCTTCCTATACGTATAACTTAGAGAAAGCTTGAAGTGTATTGTAATGAACCTTGGCTTCTCCATAGTGCAGAATTAGTACATCTCTTTAGAGGAGTAGGCAACAGTGACTGTAATGTTCCGCTATCGGGGCTAGTGGTTGTCATGGTTGTATGTATGATTGGATATTTCACTCTTTTAATATAACATAGCCAACACGTTTCATGCATATGCTGTTATTGTAGTTTGTTTATCCTCGTTACTCTAATGATGTATATAGTTGTAATTTACACATGTACATATGGACTATTCCGTATGTTTTTGTAGGAATCTTATCGAAGCATGTTGTTGGTATAATCCATCACTTTGGATCGTTGGTTGTCCTTCTTTCCATCTCATTATGTCTTTTAGCTCATGTGTTCCCTTTCAATTTGAGTGATATCACAGTTTGCTAAGGGGTGCACTCTTCCCCCTTTCTGTGTGTTAGAGCCTTTCATGCACCTTCCTTGACTTGCTGCAAGGTCATACCCTTTCTTCCAACAAGGACATATTACTTACCTCAATGTGAAACTACAGTTAAGATGATATCGTACTACCCACTGCTGGGACTCCTACTCCAAACAGTCTTAGGTCTAGTTGGGACTTCTTACTGGGGAGGTCCCTTAACATGTTGGTGGGTTCAACACCGTCAACACTCTCCAAGAGTGCTATAAGAAAACTCTAAGTGTCCAAGATTATGAGAGAGACAGAGAGAGAACATAGAGAGATCTCCAAAACTTAATTCACAAAATTTTGTGAACTGACCCTCAGAAGCCTTTTTATTAATGAGGCCTCTATTTTCTTCATTTTCCATAATTTTCCTCCTCACATGCAATTTGTGACCTTTCACCTCCATTTTCTCCTAATTTCCATTATTTTCATAATTAAATGTGCCAAAAATTCCATTTTGCCTTTCCAAAGCCTTTGTCATTACCTTTGCCAATTTCCTTAGCCACTAATCAATCACTAGTGATCCCCATCACTATTCTTTTTCCCAACATTCAACTTGGAATAGGTGTCCCATCAACTGTGGTGATTATTTTTCCTTTATTAACTTTTATTACATAGAATTTTCACCAGGGTTGTTACAGATTTTGTGGGCGGTTTACAAAAAACAAATAAGGGACATGACTACTTGTTTATGGTAGTTGATAGGTTCAGCGAGATATTCATTTCCATGCCCTATAAAAATACCATCAAAGGGAAAGAAGCAGCAAACTTTTTATTTGAATAGGTTTTGGTCCACTTTGGAATACTAAGGAGCATTACTTTAGATAGGGACACCAAATTTATTAGTGCATTTTGGACTATGTTGTGGGAGAATATGGGTGTGAAGTTGAAGAGGTCGACAACATTCCATCCATTAATAGAAGAGAAAACAGAAGTAGTCAATAGGACTTTGATGTAGGTTTAAGTGGTTACAAGTAGAAGCATTTGAAGACCCAAGATGAAAATTAGATCTACATATATCACTCCTATAATAGATTAGTCCACATTTCTACTTGTAAGACATGTTTTGAACCTCACTTTGTCTGGGATGTTGTATATGGATAATAAGGAGTGAGGGAGTATCTCATAGGAGATGCATTAAGAGAAAAAAAAGTTGAGAAAATTAGTAGATTCATTTGCAAGTACGAGATATGTTGAAGAAGTCACAAGAAAAACATAAGGTGAGGCATGATCAGCAAAGTATGGAGAAGTTATCCAGAGTGGGAGATAGAGTATGGTTAAATTTGAGCAAGAAAAAAATATAATTTCTTGCAAAGAATATCAAGCCTCTAAGATATAATCCTTTCCATATATTATTAAAGGTAATAAATAATGCCTGTGAACTCAATCAACCCCCATACATTCATATTTTCTCAGTGAATATGGAGAACCTCGAACTCTATGAGCCTTCCATATTGGATCCAGGGGAGGGATGGGGCTTACCTTCCATAAAGGGATTAACACCAAATTCTTAGACAAAGTTGGAAAAGGACATAGTTTTGTAGAAGAAGTCCAGAACTACAAGACAAGGGTGGAATGATCTTAGTCAAATTGGATTGAAAGAACAACTTCTAAGCAAATCTAAATGGTTCTCCAAGGAGAAGGTAGAGAAAAAAATCTCACCTCATTTAGTAAATATCTTGGGGACAAAGATCCTCCATATATGGATACGTATTACCCATAGTAGATCATTATATGATTTATCATCTATACCAATATTTTTAGAGTGGAAAAAATGGAAGAAACAACTTGCAAGGTAATTTTAATAGTAGGTCCTAATTTGGAGAAGTGTGGTATCTTCTAAAGCCATTTTAAGGAATTAAATGACATTTTTTAGGATAAAAAAAGTCTCACTTCTATCAAAGCCTCTTGTGTTGTTCTACACTTGGATACCTTTGCAATAGTGTATGAATCCATCAAATGGAGTTCATATGCAAAAGTTATGCTTCTCACAAGTTGAACTATCGTGTTCGCCACCATGGTACAAGAGGATGCCACATCGTGCCCTATTACTTATAAATATGGAGCTATCCATGTGTGGAATTTCGAGAAAATTCTACAAGGTCTGAACTCGTTACTCTAGTTAAAGTTTGAGGGAGTCAAATCTTAACCCTAGTTGGTTATTGAGTTATGCTAAAAATCAATTTTCTAGGAGGAGTAGTGGGTTCATTTTATACTATTGTATTTTGTTCCATAGTTTAGCAGAGCAACTCAGAGTGGGAAGTTAAAAGAAAAACAAAGAGGGTTTTTCATATCAGCGTTATAGACCACAGGTCTAGTAACTCCATAGGGAGTACCTCTTCCTTTGTACATACAAATTTTCCATACATGAGAAAATAGAGCAGAACAATCTCACTTTCTAGCTAGGTTTTCTCACATACAAGTTTTCTAGGGAAACATTTACACTTATTACGGACGGTGTGTGTATTTATTTATATTATATATTTCTCACATTTCAACTAATGCATTCATTTAAGTATGAAAACAATAAATAAAAAATATGAGATCTAAAGAGAATTAGCATTCACAACAAATATTTCAATATTTTATCAAATATCTTGCAAAAAAAACTATTTTAATGGAATATCTACCAATAGCTTATAGATTAGCTTCCCTTCTAACCTCATACATTAGGGATCATCTATTATGACATTATTTGACACCATCATCATGACCAAAATTTTTAAATAGTCATCCTATTGATAATCTACAATGATGCTTTATCCTAAAACATGACAAACAAATATTTTTTGAGATGCACATAAATTTTTAATCCAATGTACATACCCTTCTCCTTCACAAAATGTGTTTGTACCTTGAAAAATGAGCAAAAAGAAATAATAAAGGTTTAGAAATTAATCACCCCGAATTGGGATTTATGAAATTTGCATACTTGTTCCTCCCTCAAACCCATTACCAACTCTCACCCAAATGACAATAGTATTAAATGAGGCCTAATGTTGGGGAAATGCTACTAACAATAAGGCTAAGCAAAGCTACCATATTGACATCCTAATGTTAGAATACGTAGTAGTGATTACAATTCTATTTTTATGACACTCTTGTGCTAGAAAAGTCTTACTTTCTAAAGTGTGACTTCTTTCCTTGGATTTGAAGCTGGAAACTTTTTAGAATTCCTTAAGCTTCGAACCTCTACTTGAATAGTCTAAGTTTAAAAGTTATCTTAAGTGAGCTAGGTTGGAAAGAACTTGGACAATATTTATGAAAGGTGTGAATACCCAGATATTACGTATGTTTATATTATGTTGTTATCATCAATAAATAAAAAATAAGAAATCCTTTTTTTTCTATTATTTTTAAATTTAAAAACAAAACAAAAAATAGTAAAATATGTGATTTTTTTACGGTGCAATCTAACTTATAGGTAAAATGGTTTGTTTTTTTTGTTTTTTGTTTTGTTTTGTTTTTTTTTTTCTCGGAAAAATCCAACAATACAAGTTTTGTTGGTGTTGTTTTTTTTCTCTCCGGAAAAATCCAACAATATAATTTCAAATAAGACCATGATTTTTATTATTTAAAAAAAAAATTTGAATGCATACATGGATTTAGCACCTGAAACACCCTTGGGGCACACAACTTAAACTAGAGTTTTTAAAAATCTCCACATATTAGTTAAAATTAACTAAAAATAATGCTTATAAGAAGAATTTCGGCGTAAATCACATAAAGAAAGACCTTTGTCGACGCGTTTCGAACCAACTAGCGTGGTTCATCGTCAGGACAAGTTGAAGAAACAGATCCAGTGTAGCATGTTAAATAGTCTTAGTAGAGACTCCAACGGCTAAAAAGACTAACGGCTACTTTTTGACTCAAGGACCCCTGTCAAATTTCCATTAATTAATTTAATATTAATATTCTTCTTACTATTACCATTATTCTTCATATTTATTATTTTATTTATGGAGCTAAGTTAAATTAGGTAAACAAATAAAATAAATCAATGGTTACTTATTAAAAATAATTCATTTATTTATTATTAATTCATTATATATATATATATATATATATATATATTATATATATATATATATATATATATATATATTAGGTTGCCAATAAAAATATATAAAGAAACAATTTTAATGATAGGTTAAAAAAAATAGAATAGAAATAAATAAATAAAAATACTAATAATATACATATATATATATATATATATATAAGTTCAGATTATACATATCAATTAGGAAAAAAATCAAAAGGGAAGAGCAAAGAAGGAGAAGGAACCGAAAAAAACGAATAGAAAACCAAAGATCACCTGGGGAACGATGAAAGCGTAAAAGAAAAAGGGGAGGGGGGGGAAGGAAAAAAAACTAAGACGAAAGGGCAGGGATCCAACATCTACTGATCTTCCAACCGTCATCTTTGTTGAGATTGTTAGGCCTTCTTTCAATTTCAATAGCTTCCCTGAGCTTGCGATGATGGAACTGAGCCACCTTGGCCACGACCTTGGCCTCCTCCATACAGACCTGATGCTTGGTCTTATCCACATGCTCTGCCAATGCTGAAGACTTGGTTGCAACTATATCCATAAATTATGCCATAAAATATGTGAGGGAGTTATGCACATGGAATTTTATTGTGCAAAGGCTACAATAAGACCTTCAAGTTCTAGTTCAATCAAATGTTTGAGATTTTTTTTTTAATTTAATAATAGTGAAAAATAAATATTTCTTTACAGCTAAAAATTATAAGTTGGCAGGGGCTAATAAGGTATGCAATTTTTCTTATCAAAAATAATTATTAAAAGTAATTGAAGTCTAAAAGTAGGGAAATGAAGTATTTTACTCTTCTAGTGGCTATATTATTTGATCATAGTTATCATGAATATTTGTATTAGTTTTTTCCAAAGCAAGACTATAACAATTTATTTGCTTGTTAATTATTATTACTTTAACATTGGCCAATGCAAATTAGAATGTTTAACTTTATAAAATAAATATTTATTTTTCAATATTATTGAGAAAACTAATTTTGAAATGTTTGATTGGACCAAAATTTGAAGGTATTATTGTAGTTTTTTAATAACTGCCTCACAGAGTTTCTACCACAATTTATAGGTACAATTGCAATATTCATGCCATATTTTTAAGATATTTGTACAATCATTTTTTATTGTTAAGTTTTTTAGGAAAACCACCCAAAATTAAAATCCTTGAAAATAGATCATGCACTTCCCCATCATAATTTAAGCATGCATGAAAATGGATAGAATTAAGACGTAAATAAATATACTTACGAGCTATTCTTGTCATTATTCATGTGTTTTTGGGCATTTTAATAAATGGGGGTGAAAATGTAAAAGTGTAGACTAGTCCTTTGTGTTTCACTAGGCAATTAAGTTATTGACTTTAGATATTGATTTATTAGAGTGGGAAATTAATTTATCCACTTTAGATATTAATTTATTAGTCACTATCAAAGTAAGACTATAGAAATCAGCCCCACGGGGTAGGCGAGTTGGTAATCACAATGCGGTGAAGTTTGTTAGAAAGGCGGGCTTCGTAATAAGGGTCACGAGTTCAAATCCCCAGACTTGCCCTGGAGCTGTATAGAGGGGCGGGTGTAGCTCCCAGTGGTTATAAAGGTAGTGGTTAGAATCGATCCCATGTAACGCGAGTCGCAAGGCTGCCCCTGTTGTAGAGATTCCACTGTAAAAAAAAAAAAAAAAAAAAAAAAAAAAAAAAAAAAAAAAAAAAAAAAGAAGAAGAAAGAAAGACTATATAAATCAATTTGTCTTTTAACCATTATTAGTCCTCGCCAAGACAAGACTCTAGCAATCAGTTTGTTTGTTGACCACTATTAGTTTAGCATTGACCAATACAAAAATAAATATTTTGTTTTTTAATATTTGTTGAGTGATTTTTCATTGTAAATTTTCATAGGAAAACCATCCAAAATTAAAATCTTTGAAAATAGTGTATTCAAGTAAATAACATATTTACAATCAGTTAGTGCCCACCATAATTTAAGAATTTGCATAAAAAATGGATAAAAACAAGATGTAAACAACTATACTTATTAGGATTTATTGTCCACTGTTGTTTATGTGTTCGTTAACACTTTAAGAAATAAGAGTAAAAATATGAATGTGCAAACATATTGGTGATTACTACCACTAAAATTTATGCAAATCCTTATCCCTTAATAGACAATTAATTTTTGTATTTCATATATTAAATTGCAAATTTTCGAAAATATAATTGCCGGTTAAATAACAACACTTGTTAGTTTAACATTCATCAATAATATATTTTAATATATTATAATATCACATGATTTTTTTAAATTGCAAATACTAAAACCCTACGACATTTATTTACAATAAAGCTTTCATTAAGATTTTTTTAAATTGCAAATACTAAAACCCTACGACATTTATTTACAATAAAGCTTTCATTAATTTCAATTAGTTTTGAAGAAAGTATTACAGATCCCACATGATGAAATCGCAAGTGAATTCCCCTATGCCTCTATGTGTTTCAGCCTCCTCCCTCCATCATGTTATGGCTTATATCTTCTATCGAAACACAAATTTAAATCTTCGTCTCATCGAGAGCTAGTGGTTAGGGTTCTAGAACTAGAGTCATATGAAAACTTTAAGCATTAAAGAAAACAATTGTCTTAAATAGTCATATGAATAGCTACGTGGATGCAATGGATAGCTAGTTATATAAATATCTTTTTTTTAAGAAATCATATCTCTTATTCTAGAGGTTGAGAATCTTATTCATAAGGAGTCGATGGGGTTTGAACCACTCACAATCAATAAATCTTTATTTCAAGATGAGTCCTTCATAATACTTAATTTGTCCCTACTTTCAAAGACCTTGTGGAAAGTGTTCCACATAACTCACATTTGGCAAGACATTTTCAAGGCAAAATACACCCAACATGCTTTTTTGGAACAATGCATGGTAGAAGGTGCTCCCACCTGAAATAACACCTCCTGCATATGGCGTGGCCTCATGTGTGCAAAAAAATCGCTATGTGAAATCTTTGTTGGGAGGTGGGTCGAGGAGACTAGGTCCTGATCGACCTAGATTCCATCAAAGTCCTACCCAACAATCACTCTTTGTCTTTAGAGATTATCAAACTCTTGAATGATCAAAATATTTTTACCATTGCTAATCTTGGTTTTGGACGAACTCTCCCACTTTCTCCTACGATTTGGCCACATGCCTGGGAACTTTGCTTCCTTGCACACCTCAAGATCGAATGCGATACTTATCGTGCCAACCTAAGCCTTTTTGGAATCCATTTGATTGATAAGGAGGATAAGTGCATTCATTCGATCAAAATGAAGAAACTAAAAGTATGTCTCATGAAGTTTGACCTCCACAAGGCATTCGAATGTGTGGACTGGGAGTTTCTCTCATTGACTCTGTATAAGATTAGCTTTAAGCATAGACATGATCAATGGATTTTTTCCTGCATAACATTTGTTTCCATAGTTGTTCTCATCAATGGAGAGTGTTATAGGTCTATTTGGGCACATCACTCCCAACATTTAGATCAGTACTATTAGGGCTCATCAAACCCTAATTCAATTGGTACATGCCCTAGACAAGCCATCACATTGAATGCCATCATTCGTGAGAGTTTCCTGGCCTGAAGACATCCTGAAATGACTCCTTGAGAGACTAGCGCAGCCTTGTTCAGGGATAACTGCTTTGCAGAGCACTTAGGCCCATTCAAGCCTACTCTACAAAGCACCTAGGCCCACTTTGACCTGCGTTGGGCGAGATTGAGCGAAATCTTCATAGGGTTCTGGGAATATTCCTACATTCTAGACCATTCTAGAAGATTCCCACCTCTTATCCTCTCCTATGAGCTTGAAATTAGATAGGGAATGATCAAATAACATTCTATCGTCTCATCCCTTCCTCCATGGAAACTAACTCCTTGGAAATTAATTCAATGCCCAATTTATCACAAAACCACCTCCATTTCCCTATAAATTGAGCACTAATCATAGTGATCAGGGGGTTGGACTATGAAGAATTGTAAGGAGATATTGTTGGTTTGAGGTTTGAGATCATAAGCAAGTATTGCTATGCTGCTGGAGTGTTGTGCTTTTGTTGTGATGAAGGATGGAACTCAAGCTAGATGAGTGACATAGGATCATAATTCTTTGGTTGTAACTATTCCTTCTACTTAATAAAGTTGTTTACACCTTTTCCCATATTTTTGTCTTTATGTATGATGATTTTATGTGTAAATGCTTTTGATTCTGTTTTCTTCTAGTAGATAGATCTCTTGCTTTGATTAGTTTTTCTCTGTTGTTTATGATTACAGGTATTGATCAAGTGGATTTAGTTCGAGAAGGAGCGACGAGAGCTATTCAAAGAAGACAAAGGGAAGCGAAAGATAACAAGTAGGTCCCTTGTCTTATTTATCTTCTATGGGAAAAGTTTAAACTCTTTAATTTGGTTGTTCTACGTGTAGCTACCCACTTAGGGAAGTTGTGTTTATCTGTAGATGAAAAATTCCACATAACAAATTGGCGACTCCACTGGGGAACGACCATCGTTCTAGGTAGTTTATCCTCATCATAGTACACCCTAGTAGACTTTACTTGCTTTCATTGATCTTATTTCAGTCTTTTTGAAGTTTTTTTGGTCAAAAAATTGAGGTTAGATGCCTTTTGATTGGCCTCTTTGGCACTAGCGCAGGCTTGGTTAGGAGACAGTGCTTTGCAAAGCACCCTTCGCTTAGAGACAATGCTCTGCAGTGCAGTTACTCCCACTCTGACCTACGATGATCCTCCTTAAGCTTAAAAACCCATATTTGGCTTGGATTTTTCCAATTTTTCTTCTGAAGTTGTTTGTTTAAAGATCAATGTTTCTATGGTTTTGAAATCAACTTGTATCTCTTCTCCTAGCCCTACTTTGACCTTGATTGTTTAGTGTTTCTTAAGAGTTTTCTTTATTGTTATAAATTCATTGTCAAAGTTAGTTTATATCGATTAGTATTTTCTAAAAAGAAATTGTCGTAAAGTCTTCGTTTCTTGTGAAAATTTGATTGTTTGTGCATCTAGTTCCTTTTTTGTTCATCTAAACACCAAAGGGATTGAAAAGAAAAAATTGCATTTTACATATTGTAGTTTGTGAATGCTTGATAGGAATAGCAAGGGAAATTGCATTAGGTGTGCTCTTTGCTCTTTGTCAAAGATCTGATTGCTCTATCCCTTGCTAGCTACGATTTTCATTGTTAATTGAATGAAAGAATGTTTCTCATGTTAGTTGCATTCTAGGAATTGAAAACATACATCACGTGGTGAACCTTGAAAGGAAAATTCTTAAGAAGATCAACTTAAAAGTAATCTCAATTAACCTAATGGAGCATTGTAACTTAACACGTAACATTTAGAAGTTCTAGGCTAGAGACGTGTTCCGACGTTGTAAAACATAACATTTGTCACTAACTTGTTTACGATACATTCTGAGTGTGATACCCCATTCCATGTATGTGAGTATATCGTAGTCCTTCCACGTACCTTCGAGTATATAGGACAGTGTTACAGTACGTAAAGTATAAAGGAATGCTCTCACTATGCAGTTTTGCATTAGACAACGCTAACACAGATTGGGCCTCCACTTACTTTCAAGTATATATGGGAGGACTACGTTAGGTTGCTATCCATCCTTATGTAACCGAGTCAGCCGCCTTGTATACTATGATACACCGAACATAGCATTCGGGGAGATTGCGTGCACGTATGTTAAGTCCTTGGTTTACTGAGGCAATATATTGCAGTTCACAATTGCTTGGTAATGCTTTTGCCTAGATTATTTCTCTTTTGTTTTGTTATGTTATTTTGATTAAAATAAAATTAATTGACCACAGATAACATCCTCCATGCTCATGCCTTAGTTGATCTTAGGTTGAGACATATGACAAAACTTCGAAGTCCACCGATCAAGGAATTCCTTTTGATAGGAATCCTAGTCATTTTCCTCCTTTCGGAAATATTGGTGCTCCTTATATGGCTACATTGTCCCTTCCAGGATTTACCATTGGCTTGCCAGTATGGTTGTTTTCAACCTCCTTAGTTCAAAATGTCATGATTTCTCTACAATCGAGTACTCTTCCAACTAGACAAAATCAACCTCTAGCTGATCTTGAAGTTGACCCTTTGCCTTCTTCCTTGGTTTTTTCTTCCTTCACTTCTTCCTCTTCGCCTGGTGAAAGTATTGACACTAGTAACCAGGTGGCTAAGAAGAAGAAGAAGAAGAAGAAGAAGAAAATTCAGCAGGGGGGCATCCAAGCAACCATTTCTTTGAATGCAACTTCTGATGAGAAATCGTCTGATAAGCCTCACAAATTTCGATATCCATGAAAAAATTGTGTAGGAGACCATCTTCTTTGAAATCGTTATGGTATTCCTCAGATCTTAGAAGAATGGCCTTCTCGTTCACATCATCCTGTGTCATCAACTTCTGGAGATCAGGCTAGTGACACACCATAAACTAGTGGTAGTAAAGTTCATGGAAAGAGGGGTAAAGTTAAGTTTCCCTATAGGTTATGTGAGGGGAATCACCTCATTCACCTTTGTCCCTATTTAAATGAATCCAAAAAAGTGTTGGATAACTGTCTTGCTTCTACGCAACAACTTCCATCTAGTTACAGGAGACCCTCCCTTAATCCTTCACTAGTTGATGAAGTGACTGACCCAAATCAACCGTCGATCAAACCCACTCTCTCTGAATGTGAATCCCATGAGTCTATACCTGACCAATCACAGGTCAAGGAAACAGTTGACCCAATTTCACCTTCAGTTAATCGTACGTTTCCCATAAAGAGTGAATATGATACCAATTAAGTTCTTTTCATTTCTTCAGATTCCAATGAGCTTGGAGGAAACCCTCTTGTTCCATCAAAACAAGAGGAAAATCCTCCTGTTATCATAACTTAAGGGGGTAATTCTCCCGTGTGTACAGGACCCCGTCCGAGTAGTCTGGTCACTTCCTTTGATTGGAATCAATTGGTAGGATGTCGACTTCCTTCTTATGTGCCTTTCTAGATCATAGTACAGGTTTGTAATATTATTGTACTTGGCACTATTATAGATGGAGGTGCATCTGTGAGTATCCTTTCCTCCACTGCTTGGAAAGTACTCGGTTCACCACCTCTTGTCCCTGTTACGCATAATCTGTTGGATTTTAACACAGGAACCAGTCAACCATTAGGGGTCCTTCCTCAATTTCTTATTACTTTGGGAGGAAAAAGTTTATTTCAATGTGATAGTAGTCCCAGGCCCTTTTGATTACAATTTACTTCTTGGGTGTGACTATGTTTATGACATGGGAGCTATTCTTTCAACACTCTTTTGAGTAATGTGTTTCCCACATGAAGGCATAATTTTCACCATTGACCAACTTTAATTTCCCGGTCCAAGTATGGCTTCCAGTCAACCATCTTCCCTAAATGGTCCTTTTGTCCCAATGGTATCTTCCCTGCCATGGGTCAATTATGTGGCAACCCACTCCATGCCTACATCAACTAACGATCAATTCCGTGATGTTGTACATTATGTACTGGGGGCATTGGAACTAGATCTCAGATTCCTTATTACGGATCCCTTCAAGAGCATTGTTCTCCCATCTGATGAGAACCTCTTGGAATTCATGAACTCTTATGGGTCGTGAACAAGGAATATGAGGATAGTTCCTTGTCTTGTGTCAACCTCATTAAAAAATGAAACAAGAAATATGAGGATAATTCCTTATCTTGTGTCAACCTCATTAAAAAATGAAACAAGAAATATGAGGACAGTTCCTTGTCTTGTGTCAACCTCATTAAAAAATGAAACAAAGGATATGAGCATATTTCCTTGTCTTGTGTCAAGCTCGTTAAAAAATGAAACAAGGAATATGAGGATAGTTCTTTGTCTTGTGTCAACCTCATTAAAAAATGAAACAAAGGGTATGAGCATAATTCCTTGTCTTGTGTCAAGCTCGTTAAAAAATGAAACAAGGAATATGAAGATAGTTCTTTTACTGTGTCAACCTCATTAAAAAATTGAAGCAATGAATATGAGGATAGTTCTTTTACTGTGTCAACCTCATTAAAATATGAAACAGGTCCCAGAGCATAGTTCCTTTTCTTGTGTCAAGCTCGTTAAAAAAATGAAACAAGGAATCTGAGCAGAGTTCCTTGTCTTGTGTCAATCTCATTAAAAAATGAAACAAGGTCCCCTATAGCAAAGTTCCAATTTGAATCTTTGATTAGATCTCGTAAAATCCCAGTTGAGTCTTTCACTTGATCTCGTAAATGAACCTTCATTCCATCCACCTCATAGCCACGAGTAGTATACTTAGGTGAATGTAATGAATCTTGGGGGGCATGCACCTAGAACCGAGTCATCATGCTGGGGGCATGTAAACCAATCTCAAGCATAGTTTTTCATTTCAATCTTGTCTAAAAATAAAACTGAATCCAAGCATAGTTTTTCGTTTCAAGCTTGCATAAACATGAAAGTGAATCCAAGCATAGTTCCTTATGGTTCAAGCCTGTGTAAAAACAAACCCATTTTCATTTTAACCCTCGTGATTACCATTCTATCAGCCTCTTCCGTTAGATGATCCTTGGTTTTTATCCTTCCTTCGTCACTATTTGCTTGGCTAATCATACACTTTCACTTGGTTGTTTTACCCTTATTGAAGAACAGTTGCAATGAGTGGTCTTACTAGCCAGCCTCTTCACATAAATCAACATATTTTGAGAAGTTCCAACATTACCGGAACCAATTTCTATCCTAGACACCACTCGTTCCTCAAAATTGGAGTCCTCTTTAAGTTCTTTTCAGACTCTCAAAATATGAAAAAGATTATCAAGCACTTGTCCTTTTCAGCTTGTTAACGGATTGGAAATGATAGCTAATCAGTATAAGTTTAACCCTTTTTTGAACCGAGATATATTATTTACGAAAAAGGAATTTATTGATGAAACATGGTCAATAGGTTCTCTCTCATATTATTTTACGCTTTTTCGAACTTGAGAGACAAATCTATGAAAAAGAAGTCATGGAGTTTTCTTTTTGTCCCTTTTCAAACTCTCTAAACATGAAAGGACCGAGTTATCATTTTCGTTAAACTTGTTAGAACATCAAATAGCGACAAACTTGTCCATCATGACAAGACTGAGTTTCACCTTCGCTAGACTTGTTAAAACATCACATAGAGATGGATTCACCCGAAGGGTGTAATTATACTACAAGCATATGTTATTCTCCTCAAGCTTGTTAAAAAATAAAGAGGTACTGGTCAACAACGATTGGGGAAAATGGGAAAAGGGGTAAACCAGTTTATGGTAGCAGGTCACTCTTGAACATGATATTTTCATTTCATCTCTGTGACTACTTGGGTTGGGTTATCTACTTGATGGTTATCATACCTATGGTCTATCATACCATCAATTACTTTCATTTTGGGTCAATGCTACCAATTCATTCAATGTCGCCGACATGTTCAAGAGAAGTCACTCAGTTAAATTCATCATTTGCAATACTCATAAGCCTTCATTTTTATGAATGCCATTCCTGAACCTTGTGTCATCAGTTACATTTCGTCTCCAAAATCATTACATTCATTTCGTGTTGTTGATGTGGGATACATCAAGGCCCTCCTCTGATGAGTCACTTCTTGTCAACATCAACACATTATCCAAGAATTTGACTAAGAAACACCCTTTCAGTACGTTGGGATTTGCATTTATCAATGGAAATTTTCTCACTTCCGGCGACAGGTTGACATCATTGTTCTTCGACCGAAATACTTTGTATGGTCTTCGACATCAAAACATCTATTCACACCATGCAAAATGTATTGCGGTACCTTGAGAATCATTATCATTATCGGTGATCTATCTCATGTCTGTTAATGGCTTACATCATTAACTGGTAATCAAAAGGTGTCTTCCCATGTTTGTCTTTAGATCATATATTCACATCGTTAGACTTGTACTCGATCGAACGATTGAATGAGATAGAAGACCCAGGATCTAGTTTCATCCATCCGGGCTGTGATTGCAGGAGAGTACTAAATCATCTGTATGATGGCTTTACACAGATGGTCCTCCTATCATGGGTCTATATCTGTAGACGACTATCTGATTTGTGTATATGTAATGAAAATTTTATATGCTGAGAATGGGTATTCCTTCCTTCGGTGATTCATGAAAAATCCAAAATATCATGATATTATGTAATGTAATTGATGCAGGTCACCATCTACTTCAGAATCTCCTCATCACATCGTAAAGCATATCACTCGACATTATTATTTTCGACTTCATGCTTTATGGGGTAGCTGTTACAAGTCTATTTGGGCACATCACTCCCAACATTTATATCAATATTATTAGGGCTCATCAAATCCTAATTCAGTTGCTACATGCCCTAGACAAGTCATCACATTGAATGGCATCATCCTTGAGAGTTTTCTCGCCTGAAGACATCCTAAAATGACTCCTTGAGGGACTAGCGCAACCCTGGTCTAAGGTAATTGATCTGCAGAGCACTTAGGCCCATTCAAGCCTACTCTACAAAGCACCTAGGCCCACTTTGCCCTGCGCTGGGCGAGATTGAGCGAAATTTTCATATGTTTTTGGGAATATTCCTACATTCTAGACCATTCTAGAAGATTCCCACCTCTTATCCTCTCCTATGAGCTTGAAATTGGATAGGTAATGAATCAAATAACCTCTTATCCTCATGTCTCTTCCTCCATGGAAACTAACTCCCAAATTGGAAAGCCATTCAATGCCCAATTTATGACAAAACCACCTCCATTTCCCTATAAATTGAGCACTCATCCTAGTGATCAGGGGGTTGGACTTTGAAGAATTGTAAGGAGATACAGTTGGTTTGAGGTTTGAGATCATAAGCAAGTATTGTTATGCTGTCGAAGTGTTGTGCTTTTGGTGTGATGAAGGATGAAACCCAAGCTGGATGAGTGACATGGGATCATACTTGTTTGGTTGTAACTCTTCCTTCTACTTAATAAAGTTGTTTACACCTTTTCCCACATTCCTGTCTTTATGTATGATGATTATATGTGTAAATGCTTTTGATTCCATTTTCTTATAGTAGATAGATATCTTGCTTTGATTGATTTTTGTCCTATGTTTATGATTGCAGGTACTGATTGAGTGGATTCAGTTTGAGAGGGAGCGATAGGAGTTATTCAAAGGAGACAAAGGGAAGCGAAAGATAACAAGTAGGTCCCTTGTATCATTTATCTTCTATAGGAAAAGGTTAAACTCTTTAATTATGTTGTTCTAAGTGTAGCTACCCACTTAGGGAAGTTGTATTCATCTGTATATGCAAAATTCCACAGAACAGAGAGCCTTCCCAATTCTTCAAAACACATAGGGACCTCAGGCAAGGTTGCGCATTATCGCCTCCTCTTTTTATACTGGTTATGGAAGCCTTTAATAGAGGAATCAAGGTTAAATCAGACGCAGGAGCTATTGTGGGATGCAATATTACTAGAGGTTGTAGTGTTTCCCACTCAATGTTTGTAGACAATGTCTTGTGTGATGGTGAGGCCAAGCTCTCTATGTGGGAAGCATTCCACATGACTTTTGTAGTTTCGGTAAAGCTTATGGTCTCATTATCAACCAAGAAAAAACAAAGTTGATCACCGATTCATTGGATTTAGCGGTGATGATTGAAATTGTTGTCATGTTTGGAGTCAATATCCGCTCCATGTTCGAGGGATTTAAATATCTAGGATGCAAATTAAAGCCTAAGAAATATTCCATAATGGATTGAGATTGGCTTATTTCTATGTTTCATAAGTTGTCCAACTGGGATAAGAGATGGCTTTCTATGGGTGGCTGATTCATAATGATAAAGGTAATTTTGCTTAGCATTCTAGTTTACTAGATGCATCTCTTCCACATTCCTCAAGCTACTATTAACAAAATTAACTCCATCATCTCTAATTTTCTATGGTTTTGAGTTGGTGTTGTGTGGAAGTTTCATCTTATGGGATTGATTCCATTGTCATCTATGTTCAGAAAGGTGGATGGGGCATCATAGAAACCCAAAGATTCAATTTGGCCCTTCTAGTTGCAAGAATTTGGAGGCTATTATTTGAGAAGGGGTTGTGGAAAAAAAATTATGTTTTGGAAATATATCAAATAAGCGAGCATGGAGGAGTGGATCGCGGCAGGGGTTCCAATAGTTGGTAGACCTTCAAAAATCTGGAGCAGTCTTAGGCTCACCATTCCTTGGCTTTGTGGCAATATATGATGGAGGGTTGGTGATGGTTTGAGAATTAAAGTGGGTATGGATGCCATCAAAGGTATTAATGGTAGTCATCTCCTCCCTATTGATATCACTAATGATCTCAATTCTCAAGGGTTGGATACTCTTGCTAGCTTATGGGAGTGGTCTAGGCAGTGCTTTGTTGCTCATACCTAGCCACATGCTTGGAAGATCGATTTATTGGAGGATATGGTGGCAGAATGGGAAAGGTATTGAAATATTCTTTGCATGGGGGGAATTAACATCTCACATAGGTAAGATGTGCTTGTATGGGGTGGAAACACTAGGAACGATAGGATTCTGGTGAAGGAATCTTATGATCACATCACTTCCATTTCCCAATTGTTTTCCTACTCAGATATTACTTCTCTTCTTTGGAAGTGGGAATCCCCCTTGAAGATCAAGTGTTTCCTGTGGTTAGTCATTAACAATTGTATTCTAACTTGGGCCAATTTACTTAGAAGAGGTTATTTTGGTCCTAGCTAGTGTTTTCTGTGTAGACAGGATTCTGTGGACAACTTCCACATTTTTCTATGTTGCCCCTTCGTTGTTGAGATATGGGTGGAGGTGGCCTCAATTTTAGGAGTCCCTCATATTAATGATGTGCTCTTCATCTATGAATGTTTTAGTCTATGGAATATTGGAGCTAAAGCCCATAGGATTGTCCCCCTCTATGTCCTTTAGGGGATATGGAGAGTGAGGAATGCTTTGATTTTTTAGGACAATTTACCTTTAATTAAGACTATTGCTCTTGACATTGTGGAATTTTTCCAGGAAATTGGCCCCCAAATTCTAAAGAACTCCCATCGGTCTATCTCAAATGTCGATTTGGCTGGAATTTTTCCTATATGTTCCTTTGATGGTGCCTATTCTAAAGGGGATTGTAGATGTGGGGTCTCGCTTCACTTTGACCCTTCTGTTCATTATCATTTTTTCCAGTATGATGGCAGGGGAGAAATTGTAGCGTTGAGTTGATTGCGTTGTGGGGTGCTCTTCAATGCTCTTCTTGGTTGCGCATTGATATTATTCTGGTGACTTCCTAGTTATGATCAACTAGATTCAGGGTCATTTCTCTCTTGAGGTTCCAACCCTCTGCAATTGGATTCAACGAATTAGGAATATTATCCCTTCTTTCCCAATTGTTTCCTTTCATCATGTCTATTGGGAGCCGAACATGGGGGTTGATGTGCTCAAAACTCAAGCTTTCCCTTTGTCTGATATTTATGTTCTTTGAGAATTTTACTGATAGCAAGGGTTGTGGTATGGAACCGTTTGAGATTTAATTCACATTTTTGATGTTATGTTTTGGTCTTCTTTTTTGTCACTGTTCATTTCAGCGGGGATCCTTGCAGAATCCCCTGTTTTTTATACTTTCTAGCTCTTCTCTTGTTGAGAAATGTCCTATGTACAATCTTCTTCTTTGAAGTGTTGATCTGTAGATTTCAATGTTAACTTCTTAGTATGATCTGATCTAGATCCACGAAAATGTAAATTTCTATGTTAAGGAATGAAAGCATGTTTTTTTCGTTTGGAAAAAAAAAATAGTATGGGGAAGTCAGGTGTTGGGAGGAGAAATTGAAGTCAAAGAAATATATGCTTACATTTCTCAGAACAATTTTCCAGAACAGTTTGCATATTGGTGGGGAAAAATTTGGAAGTGGGAATTACCATTGAATATTAAATTTTTCACTTGCTTGGTCCTGTAGAAATAGATTTTGACTTGGCAAAAATTATTAAAGAGAGGGATCCAAGGCCGAGGGAGATGTTCCCTCTGTGGGAAAGACAATGAAGATGTCAATCATTTATTTCTATATTGTCCTTTTTCCATTGTCATACTTAAAATTCGAGCTTGCACACTATATTGTATATTCACATCAAAAAAGGTTACATCTAAATACATTTAGTGTTGTCTCAAGATAGGTACACTGTCTTGGACACACAATCACTTGGTTGAGATAATATCTCAACCACACACCAATATAGAAACTTCTAGATGTAGCAACCCTAAAGAATAGGAACAAACTTCTATAGATAGAATGAATTACAACTGAGACAAGTAGAAATTACAATTTCCAAGTCACCCCGTTAATGACTACTCGTCTCGATCTCAATCTGCAAAGTCTAGTTGTGGTGAAACATAACAAAAGAATATGTTGATGTCTATATAAAAGAGGAACCATCCACCAGAATGCATGGGTGCCAACCATTGCAACAACCAGGGTACTAGGATGTCCTTCATCTACATGGTTTCTCAACCATTATAACTGCATACATGTACATGTACTTGCAAATTCCCCTCCATCATCATCATGGGTTTTATCGGATTACCCATAACCATGCTCTGGGTTTTATCGAATTACCCTCAACATACCAACAAGGGCCCTTAGCCACCAAGGCTCAACAGAGCCACCAAGGCTCAACAAAGCCACGAAAGCTCAACTCTGCCACCAAGGCACTCAATTTAGCCACGAAGGCTCAACACAACCACGAAGGTTCAACTCAGCCACCAAGGCTCACCATAGACCCAACTTAACCAGGTCCAAGGTTTTCTCGGCTCACCCTCAATCATGCGAAGGGTTTTGTCAACTGGCCATAAACCATGCCTACAGGAATCCCTGTCCACTTCACTCTCACACGTGGTTTCTCGCTTACCACAAACCGACACTACAAAGTGGTTTCCGGATGAACATAAACCTGCAATTACAAAGTGTTTTTGAGATTCCCATGAACTTTATGGGGGTATATATGTCTTATTAGGCTTACATTACACACTCCAATTCTTGGAGTTACCAGATACATACATTATAAAGACCATTATAAAACATCCTAGACTTTCTTACTAATAAATGTATGTGACACCAATACACTATGAGTATGTTCCACAATCTCACATTAACTTTAACTTATTGTTCATCATCACCTAATTTTCAGTGTGGTCGTTGCACAAAATCAATATTTGTTGCACTTCAACCTTGACCACCGAACACCTTCAGTATCTTCTTTCTTTCTGGTTTAATTGTCTTAGATTCACCTGCATGATTTGTTAGAATAGCTAATTCTAAAAAAACCACTCCATTGAGTTAGCTAATCTCAATGCTTCTAATTCATTGGCTTGCCAAACTCCAAGTAAATTAAAAAAAATAAAAAAAAAATAAAAAAAAAAATTACTTTTCATTTTACCCTGGCAGAATATTACTAAAGAGACTTGAAACCAACTACAATCCATGTATCTAAACCCATGGCTCTGCCGCCTATTGTGTCTGCCTCATAGGTTTCCTCTCCACTTCCACCTGATAGGAAACCAGTGCCAACTTCATAAAAAAGCCCTCCCAAATGTTCAGATGGGCCAAAAGCTTGTTGGGAAGCTTCATTTATCTCTCCTAAAATATTTCTAAATGCTGCCCAGCCATCTTTTCTTGTGTTTCCTAGAGGTGCAATGATTGTGCTGTGACTGTAGGTTGTAGATGCTTCATAAATCTCCAAAAACCGGCCCCTTTTATTCACCCGAACATCGAAATAAAAAAATCTTGGCATCCAACTGCAATTCCTTACTCAAAACTTCCTCGTCATCTCCATTGACATAATAATTAAAGAGATCAAGGAACCATGCAACTCCACCAATGGGCACAATTAGTGTAGACCGTGAGCCGGAGGTTTTCCCAGAGATTTTAAGATATCTCCCACGAGGGTTTTCCTTGAGATCGAAATAGAACAACTTTTGTTCCACTTGCAGGGTTTTGCTCAAAAGCTTTGCATTGTTATTCGCAGTGAAACCTTCCATTTCTTAATAAGAATCGCACTCCTATTCCTTTCACCTCCACGTCCCAACAGACACACCAGTCACATATTTGAACTGGATTGATGCATGTACACAGGGCGCTCTCACTGAAATCTCTGTGCCCATCGAAGGACGCCCATAGTCACTACTATTCGACAACCTGTCAAGGCTGCAGCTGGATTCTCTGGTCCTTTTGCTTGCTGGCCAGAAGAGAATTCTACTTCAGATGTCAGATCCACGCTTCATTGCATAGATAAACCCACCAACGATCTCAACCTTCAGGTTCTGCAAGTATACTGACGGCTTCAGGTGATCAAAATGTTCTACTCAGACATCAGCAATCCAACTCACCTGGTCACGATTCACCAACTCACCATTGCAGTAGCCTACCAGGATCTGCCAACTCAACTACAGTAGTGTGGGTTTCAGGTATCGGATCCGCGCAAAATCTGCCTCTCTCCATGCCACGCCTTCAGATATGGGTTGTTCAACAAGGCCTCATCACTATAATAGGAAACACTCTCCAATCTGCCATTTACCACTGCCTCTTTACAATTCTAATTGTCCTTGCAATCCCAGCCCCTGGGATATATCCACCAACAAACCTATCTACTTTGAACGCATGTCCAAAGGAATCGATTTTCACGGGAAGATATCGGATGGAAAATCAAAAACTAAAACAATACAAATATACTCTCTTTCTTATTGCCCCAACCCAAGAGGGGCTGAGGTTCAGGGCCATATGGGCTCTAATACTATATTGTATATTCACATCAAATAAGGTTACACATAAATACATTTAGTGTTGTCTCAAGATAGATAAACTACCTTGGACACATAATCACTTGGTTGAGAGAATATCCCAACCACACACCAATCTAAGAACGTTTAGATATAACAACTCTAAGGAATAGGAATAGACTCCTATAGATAGAATGAATAACAACTAAGACAAGTAGGAATTATAATTTCCAAGTGTCGTATGGGGTGAGGCTGCAAATCTTCTCAATTTCATTCTTGTTGTTGATAAATATTCTATTGGGCATTTCTTGTCTGATTAGGCCTTTAGACAAAAGTTGCACAAAGTTGTTCCTACGTATGTTTTTGGGGTATTTGGAGATGAGAAAATGCATGTATTTTTGAAAATAAAGATCTAGTTGTGGTGGTCACTAGTAGTGTGCTATTATTTGGAAATTGGGTCTTGGTATCTTAAGATACATCATTGAAGTGTCAGAGTCAAGGACCTCAGGCGATCCTTCCCCATTGGTTTCTTCGATGGGGAAACCTCGTTGGGTCTATGCAGTAGTGGGGTCAATATGGAGATTGACCTCTCCCAAGCCTTTCATTTCTATTGGTATGGTGGTCCTGGCTCAAATTAGAAGGCAAAGGTGTTGGCTCTTTGGTGGGCATTGCAGTATGCTTCATGTCTTAATATTTAGGAGATTTTAATTATTGAGGATGCCAAATCGATCATAGAGTGGGTATTGGGTATGAATTCTTTAGAGGTGCCTTTTTTCCCACAAGATGACTCAAATCTAGGACTTGGTATCCTCTTTCTCACATATTTCTTTTACACACATTTTCCAGGAAAAAAACCTTTTGGCTGATTCCCTCTCAAAGTGTGGGATCTCTTCTCTACCAAGTTTGATCCATTTTGAACATAGTTGATGGGATTATTATAGGTTTTTCTTTATGTACTATTATATGTTTCTTTTATGTACTTGGGTTCTTTTATCTACTATTATGAGTTTTTCTTTATGTACTTTCTATGCATGTTTTTATCCACAATCAGTTCTGCTGTGGAATATGCTATTGTTCCCGAATGGGCTAGGGATTGGTTATGTTTTGTTATTGTTTTCTTTGGGTTCCAGGGGTCTATTATGACTTCCTTTGTGCTTAATTTTCTTTTGGATAGGAAGCACATCTCAACTCTAGACTATCTCTTGACTTTGTTATTACAATGTGGCGCTTTGTATGTGGAACATATATTATGGTTTTTTTGGTCTTTTTGAAATAGATGACCAATGTATTCCTTATAGATTATATGTCTTACTATTGGGATACTTTTGTATGCAAAATCCTTTTAATATAGAAACAAAGTTTGTTTGTTTTTTTCTATTGAAAAAAATATATTTTTAAGAAATCCATGATTTTAATAATGCTTTAACATTACAATGTTTTTCTTTTTTTTTCAACAAAACGGTTATGGATGGGATTACCCAATAAACTCATTTATATGACTTTTTTCACAATTTTCACCAAGTAAAAGATGTTTTCGGAAATTTAAACCCACCACCGCAAAAGACACAATATATCTCTATCGCTTGAGATCAACTCCTTCGACCCTTTAACATTAAAATGTTATAAAAGGTATTACAATGTTATAAAAGGTATTTGCAACATATAATGAATAAGCAAAAGAAATTGTGACATATATAAGGTTACCTAATTTATTTTATTGGTATAATTCTAAAATTTATATTTATACACGATGGTAAATAATGTTTTGAATAATAAGATAATTCATATATTATGTTTATCAAAAATAAAATA